>SEYY01007765.1:37500-47500 GCA_009176605.1 Armadillidium nasatum
TATATATATATATATTATATTAACTTAAATATATGATACTAGATAATATAAGAAATATATATTAAATAATATTAATAATTAAAAATAATAATATAATATATATATATATATATATATATATATATATATATATATATATATATATATATATATATATATATATATATATATATATATATATATATATTATATATATATATATATATATATATATATATATATATATATATATATATATATATATAATATATATATATATATATATATATATATATATATATATATATATATCTATATATATATATATATATATATATATATATATATATATATATATATAGTGGCGGCTCGTGTAAACTGGCAGAGAGGGGCTGCAAGTTATATATATATATATATATATATATATATATATATATATATATATATATATATATATATATATATATATATATATATATATATATATATATATATATATATATATATATATATATATATATATATATATATATATATATATATATAATATATCAAACGTACCTTATTTATTATGGAAAGCTTGCTGATATTCTTATTTAAAAATAAGATTAGTTCTTCGAGTTTTATAGATGTCGAAAAGTTTTCAATCTCTAATGCATTGAATCTCTCGTTGCACATGTTACTACGTAAAAAAGTTTTTATTCTATTCAAAGTCGAGAAACATCTTTCTGCTTCAGACGTCGTCATCGGAGTTGTAATTAAAATTTGTAGTAGTCTGGTGATATTTGAAAATGTTGATCCTAAATTTATCCTACTGCAAAATCTCGGAATTTCACCACAGCCTAATGTGGTACAATGTCCATCACTTTAAAAAACCATAAAATACGTAGTTATTAAAATTAATGTTTTTTTTTTTTAATTCCCAATTTTTCCTAATCAAAACTCTTCAACGATCCCAAAAATGTTATTGTTTTTAACATACGTTTAGTAGCTTTTTAGATATTTAAGGAGGCTAAAGTGCAGTCTGGCCATATATTATATATATTTATATATATATATATATATATATATATATATATATATATATATATATATATATATATATATATATATATATATATATATATATATATATATATATATATATATATATTAGGGATGGAGTGAAGTATCGGTAGTATCGGTATCGGTATCGGCAAGTATCGGCATATTTTCCGATACCGGTATCGGTATCGACCTTTTCAGTATCGGTATCGGTATCGGCAAAATTTTTGGATAAGAGTAAAGTATCGGTATCGGTATCGGTAGTAGGTATCGGCAAAAATTTTTTTACCGGTATCGGTATCGGTATCTGGTAATTTTTAGGTATCGGTATCGGTATTGGTATCGGTATCGGTAAAAATTTTGGTATCGCTCCATCCCTAATATATATATATATATATATATATATATATATATATATTATATATATATATATATATATATATATATATATATATATATATATATATATATATATATATATATATATATATATATATATATATATATATATCGATAAAAAAACAATAAATCTGATAATTTTCTTTCACAATAAAAAAAAACAGCTCCACTCCACCAGGTTCTATGGCAAACTGTTTTATTTAGTGTTTATATTCTTTACGTTCTGTCCTTTTAGGACAAACTGGCAACATTCAAATATCTTAATATTCAAAAATATTCTCCATGTTGCCAAAAAGCAAAAGGAAGACCATCTGGCAACTTGACAAAAACTGCTATTGCAATTTGTCATACTTTTTTTCGTAACTTGCCATTTCTGTCCTATATTTAAGAACAAAAAAGTTGGTCTAATTTAGGGACTGAGAATTTACAGCCCATATTTTAAATAATTGCAATGCGTGAAAATAAATATCGTACCCAAAAATTTGCAGTTGCAAAATGCATTTACTTCTTATTTTCTTTAATGATTTATGCTTTTTACGTATTAAGTTGTTAAAAAAATGAATTTAAATCACTTTTCTCTGACAAAAATTTCATATTTATATCAACATCCTACGCCTGGTATTTTTAATTTGGAGGGGCTGCAGCCCTGGAGCCCATAATGACGAGCCGCCACTGCATATATATATATATAAATATATATATATATTATATATATATATATATATATATTATATAATATATATATATATATATATATATATATTGTGTATCTGTGTGTGTGTGTGTATGTGTATGAAATACGTTTTTATTGAGAGGTTTTGGTAACACTTTGCTCAATGACATATTGGTTATAATTATTTTTTATTTTTAAATGTTTTTATGAATAACAATTTATTTATGTAGAATAAATTTCGAAATTCTTCTTGCTTTCATTTAGATGTAAATTAAATTTCAAATAACTCTATTTGAAACCAATCAATACCTGAAGAATTTAACACATAAAAGTCTTATGACTTCATTTTAATCGAAAATAAGCCCTGTACAACCTCTACATATATTTCATTTTTGAATATCTCATGCGTTTTAGAAAACTCAATTATTATATATTTATTTTTTTTAATATAAACTTTTTATTTAATAAATGAAATTATCACAATCATTTTTCGCGTTGTTTTTTTAGTTATATTTAAATAAATTCTAAAGAGATGTTGAAGAACTTAATTTCTTTATTTCCTCTTCAATAATTCTTCTATTTATATTCTTATAACAAATCCTTCTGTAATCACGTTCCCATTTTTCTCTCATGCATTATTTATACGTTATATATATATATATATATATATATATATATATAATATATATATATATATATATATATATATATTATATATATATATATATATATATATATATATATATATTATATATATAAAATAAATAAAATTAAACGAGTATTCAAAAATATAGTTGGTCATAGCCTATAAGCTATATTAAAGGGCAAAAATATATAAAAATACAAAATATTTTATCTATCTATCTATCTATCTATCTATCTATCTATCTATCTATCTATCTATCTATCTATCTATCTATCTATCTATCTATCTATCTATCGACCTATCTATCTATCTATATTTATATATATATATATTTATATTATTTCGGTATTAGAGTTATGAACACTCTCTTTTTATGTATTATTTGTTAATAAACCCTAAGATTAACCAATGCACATCACTAAAATTACACTTTGTTACTACATACCAACGGAACAACAATATATCTTCAACAAGCTTTCGCTTTGTTAGAAGCCTCTTTCAGGTTGAAAGAGGCTTCTAACAGGAAGCGAAAGCTTGTTGAAGATATATTGTTGTTCCGTTGGTATGTAGTAACAAAGTGTAATTTTAGTGATGTGCATTGGTTAATCTTAGGGTTTATTAACAAATAATATATATATTTATATTATATATATATATATATATATATATATATATATATATATATATATATATATATATATATATATATATATATATATATATAAACTGGTTAAATAAGACTAGAATTCTAGAACACAAATTAAAATAACCTTTAATCAACAAATTAATTATTTTTCATCTTTTGTTTACAGTAATACTCCTATTTGGTTATATATATAACCAAATATAGGAATTTAGTCTTATTTTAACCAGTTTATATATATATATATATATATATATATATATATATATAATATATATATATATATATATATATATATATATATATATATAAATATAATATATATATTTAACCGCTTAAATATTTCAAAAACTACTGAACATACGTTTAAAAAGATTATATTTTTGGAATCTTTATCGAATTTTAGGTAAGAAAATTGGGAAATAAAAAATAAATTCTTATAATAATTTTATTACGTAAGTAAATTTTACTTTTTTATTACGCTTGAAAGAATCGTACGTCTGGCAATGTCTCCTTTTTTAAAATAAAGTTATCGAAATTGGAATAACTTAAATTTCGCTAATGACTAAGAAAATTGTAAAAGATGTGATAAATATATATATATATATATATATATATATATATATATATATATATATATATATATATATATATATATATATATATATAGTGACCGTTTAAAAGTACGCTTTCTGTAAACAAAAGAAAACATATTTTATGCATAACTTTTTTATACGTATGATTGTTTGCGTTTACGAAACGTTTAAAACTATTTAATAATTAAAAATAAAGTCCTTTTTGTTATAAAAATAATTATCATTTATGTATAAAAATATAAATATTAATTAAAAAAATAAAACATGTAAAATGTAGCTTATATCATGTATAATTCCATCTCAAATTGTAATCCACGTTGTAAACAAAGCTTTGAAGCACGTTCCCTCCATTTTTACTTGGCTTTCGCGCGCAAACCGATTTTGCGCGCGAAAAACACTTGAAGGGAAAACAATTTTAAATTGTTATTTTTAAATGTAAAATATATTTCTTTTATAAAATATTAAATTAAATTTGTAATAAAAAAATGTTATTGTTCAAAAATTCGATTTTAATGTATTTTTTTTGTACTATAAAAATATATTATTGAATAATACTTTAGAATTAAAATAAATAAAATTTTGTATATTATTTCAATGTGAATTTATGAAACTTTTATAATAATGACTTTGTAAGCAATTTTTGTTAAAAATTATAGAAACCAATAAAGTGAAAAAACCAATCATTTGTTAATTGATCCCTTTCATTTAGAGATAATTTCAAAAGGTCGTTAGCAAATATTGTTACATTCACTTTAGCCCAAGAAGCCGAAGAAGAAGCCGCACCGTCCAGAAGAAGACGTCCAAAGCCGAGGCAAGAAGCAGCCGTTCCCACAGCAGCAGAAGAAGACGTCCAAAGCAGAGGCAAGAAGCAGCTGTTCCCACAGCAGCGGAAGAAGAAGTTCCAACGCCTCTGCTCACGAAAGGAGACCCAGTTTGGCAGACTACTTTGCCCTCGACTGTGGTTCCTCCTTTGAAGTAGCCTTCCATCCAAGGCTACGGACGGTCCGCGGGCTTTGAAGAGAAGTGGTGGCTACCACACGACTACCAGTCGGCATTCCACAAGGGGACTTAGAAAACACCCAGCCTCCTGATCGATTCCCCTGCGCTACAACAAAGTGTAGCGACCTCCTGGACCATATATTGGTCAGGCCAGAGATAACTAGGTCGCCATAAAATTGGTGACCCTATAGTGTTTCCAGATTTTCTGGACAACTAGACTATGGACCCGAGTACCCAAACTCTCAAGAAGGAGCAGGAGAGGGAGTCATCTCTTCTGTGAAAATAAAGCCGCCCACTTTCTCTGAAACCTCCGTGCCAACATGGTTTCGAGTCCTGGAAGCCCAATTTCATCTGGCAAGGATATCAGCGACAAGAACCAAGTACTTCCACGCTTTATCTCAACTCCCTACTGAAGTACTGGACAGAATTCCACAACCAGAGCTGGAAGCAGAGGACTATGATCGCTTAAAAAAGGCAGTTACTACCACTTTTGAGAAGTCAAAACTGGAACTTTTTAACGATCTTATGTCCAAGCAAACTTACAGTGGCAAGCCCTCTATCTATTTACTGGACATGCTCAGACAGGCCGGCAAATTAAATATTGGAGAAGACATTGTGAGGATGCAGTTTTTGAAAACTCTTCCCCTCAACGTACGAACTGTATTAGCTTCCCACACTACCCTCACGCTTCAACAACTCGGAGAACTTGCCAATGACTTACTAATTATGGACCATCCTACTACAGTCATGGCCGTATCACAACCATCATCTGCAGTAGCTTCTCCTTCAACAAGATCCCCGAGACCTACAAACAACACTTCAGTTGGCCTCAAGCCTTTCCATCAGAATCAAAGACCCCAAATTTGTAGAGGTCATATCTTCTACGGCCCAGATTCAAAGTCTTGCAAGAAATGGTGCAAATGGCCTAACAAAACAGGACTAAATATCCTCCCAAATTCTAGGCCACCTTCAAGAGCTTCTTCACCTGCCCCATCGGAAAACTAGAGGAGCGGACTGATATCTGTGCCATATCCAGTTCGCAACTTACAATTACGACCAAGATCTTTGGCACAAGTACCTTATTTCTACTTGACACTGGAGCTTCAATCAGTAGTTTACCTTACTCCATGGTTTCCAACATGACGCTTTTTCCTTCAAACATCACCTGTTCCGCAGCTAATGGTTCGCCTATCAAGTGCTTTGGAGAAATAGTGACATGCATTACCATCCCAGAATTAAAAAGAGAATTTCACTGGACCTTCATCGTTGCAGAAGTCGCAATGCCTATCCTAGGAATGGATTTCCTCCATCATTTCAACCTTCTCATCGATTGTGGCAAGAAAACTCTGCGCGACACACAAACTACTCTACTAGCATCTTTAAAATCCTCCTCCATGGAAGTTCCATCTGTTCAAGCTCAACTTCAAATTGAAAACCCGGTCATAACGTCTCTACTACAGGAACATCCATCACTGACTTCACCTATAGACCTCAACAGTCTGACCTGCAAAGCTGATGGACCCTGTCATTATATTGAAACTGGTGATTCTCCTCCTGTTTTTGCAAAAGCTCGCCACCTTCCGGATGATAAATTAAAAGCAGCAAAAGCGGAATTTGACATCCTCCTCAAGAGTGGAATCATCAGACCAAGCAAATCTTCATGGGCATCACCACTGCATCTCGTGCCTAAAAAGACACCAGGAACTTGGAGGCCCTGTGGAGATTTCAGAGCTTTAAATAATATTACAAAACAGGATAGATATCCTATTCCACATATCCAAAGTCTGTCTCAACGTCTTCATCACTCAACTATATTTTCAAAAATAGATCTTCAGCGAGCATACCATCAAATCCCTATTCGCCCAGACGATGTAGAGAAAACCGCAGTCATCACTCCATTTGGTCTCTTCGAATTTCTCTCTATGCCGTTTGGACTCAAAAATGCTGGAGCAACCTTCCAAAGAGTGATGGATTCCATTTTCAGAGATCTCCCATTTGTGTTCACATACTTAGATGACTGTCTTATCTTCTCAAATTCAAAAGAGGAACACGAAACTCATCTCAAACAAGTTTTTCAACTACTTCAAGAAAACTCCTTCAAAATTTCATTGGAGAAATGTGAATTCTTCAGAACCTCACTAACCTTTCTTGGTTACAAAGTTTCTTCAGAAGGATTAACGCCTCCCTCAGAAAAGAAAGAAGCAATCACAGCTTTTCCTCTTCCTCCTGATTCAGCTGCATTAAGAAGATTCCTCGGGATGATTGGCTACTACAGAAGATTCATTCCAAACTTCGCCAAAATCATTTTCCCACTCTCAGAAAAAGCCAAGCTTCATCCAAAAGATAAACACCTTTCTTGGACTGAGGAAGAAATTGCAACTTTTCAAGAAATAAAAGAAGCCCTTCAAAACGCAACAACGCTTCCTTTCTCCTTACCTAACGTAACTCACTTGCAACTGGTAACAGACAGCAGTCAGACGTCTATTGGAGCAGCTTTACACCAGATGATTGATGGTCAACCTGTCCCCGTAGATTTCTACAGCAAGAAGTTATCAGAACCACAACGAAAATATTCCGCATTTGACAGAGAACTCCTAGCAGCTTACTACTCTGTTCTTCATTTCAAGCATATGTTAGAAGGAAGAACTGTCACCCTTTGTACGGATCACAAACCTCTAGTTTCGGCTTTCTACTCCAAGAATCCCGCAAAAAGTGACCGTCAACAACGACATCTTTCAGTTCTCAACGAATATATCACTTCAATGCACTACATTAGAGGAGAAGACAATATCGTAGCAGACACTTTCTCCCGGATCTCTTCGGTTACTGTGGATGCTGTCGATTTGCCTGCTATCGCCCAACTTCAAGAAACGGATGAAGAAATCAAACAATATCACGCACGCCTTCGTAGCTATCCTCTTCAGGACAACCTCAAGATATGGTGTGAAACCTCTACTTCTCATCCTCGTCCTTTTCTTCCGAAATCTTCTCGCCTACAGATATGTAATAATTTGCATCAAATGTCTCACCCTGGAATTAAAGGATCACTACGGTTAATTAAAACAAGATATTTTTGGCCTTGCATGGATCGTGACATCAGACTTTTCGTTCGCACCTGTGAACAGTGCCAAGCTTCTAAAGTTCACCGTCACACCAAGCAACCCATTACTCCAGTCGAAATTCCTTCTTCAAGATTTGAAACAGTGCACATCGATGTAGTTGGTCCATTTCCTCCCTCAGCTACCTGCGGTTCTTCATCTCCAGTTTTTCGCTATCTACTTACCTGCATCGATCGGAACACAAAGTGGACAGAAGCATTTCCTATAACCAACACTACTGCCAAATCAGTAGCTTACGCCTTTATGCAGTGGATATCAAGATTTGGCATTCCACTCTACGTCATTTCAGACAGAGGACCTCAATTTGAGAGTGAATTCTTCACTGAATTATCTCACATGATAGGATTCCACCGCCTTCGAACTTCAGCCTATCATCCTGAGGCAAACTCTCAAATTGAACGATTTCATCGATCTCTCAAGACAGCATTGATGGCTAGAAAAGAAAATTGGTTATTGTCTTTACCCATCATTCTTCTCAGTCTTCGATGCATTCCCAACGACTCTGGTTATTCAGCTTTTGAAGCCGTCACTGGAAAAACTCCTCTTTGTCCTATGGAGATTCTTCAATCAGCCCCTAACAACAAGCAAAGTTTGGACTCCTTCATGAAGAAATTTATGGCACATATGAAAGAACTTGACTTCAGAGAACTTCCTACTTTCCATCCCTCTCAAAGCAGTTCGTATATGCCCAAGGAACTTCAAACTTGTACACATGTCTTTGTAAGGACAGACCGCATTCGAAAATCATTGGAAGCCCCCTACAGCGGTCCTTATGAAGTACTACAACGAATGGATCGTTGCTTCAAGATCAAGCTTCGAGATGGCAGGACTGATGTCGTTTCTATAGGACGATTGAAACCAGCAATCATGAAGACTCCTACAAAACTACCATCTGTTGTTACTGATGTTCCTACTTCTGAGGTACCTGATGTTCCTACCTTCTGAAGCACCTGATGTTCCTACCTCTGATGCACCTGATGTTCCCGCATCTGATGAGCCTGATGTTCCTTCCACTGATGTCCCTGATGTCTCTGATGTTTCTACTCCCGATGTCACTGATGGTCTTGTTCCCAGAAGAAACCCCCTCCGTCGAGTACGCTTCGATCCGTGAAGATGTTCACTCCGTGTCTCGGGGGGGAACTGATATATAGTGACCGTTTAAAAGTACGCTTTCTGTAAACAAAAGAAAACATATTTTATGCATAACTTTTTTATACGTATGATTGTTTGCGTTTACGAAACGTTTAAAACTAATTTAATAATTAAAAATAAAGTCCTTTTTGTTATAAAAATAATTATCATTTATTATAAAATATAAAAATATTAATTAAAAAAATAAAACATGTAAAATGTAGCTTATATCATGTATAATTCCATCTCAAATTGTAATCCACGTTGTAAACAAAGCTTTGAAGCACGTTCCCTCCATTTTTACTCGGCTTCGCGCGCAAACCGATTTGCGCGCGAAAAACACTTGAAGGGAAAAACAATTTTAAATTGTATTTTAATGTAAATATAATTTCTTTTATAAAATATTAAATTAAATTTGTAATAAAAAAATGTTATTGTTCAAAAATTCGATTTTAATGTATTTTTTTTTGTACTATAAAAATATATTATTGAATAATACTTTAGAATTAAAAAATAAAAAATTTTGTATATTATTCAATGTGAATTTATTAAAACTTTTATAATAATGACTTTGTAAGCAATTTTTTTTAAAAATAAGAAACCAATAAAGTGAAAAACCAATCATTTGTTAATTGATCCCTTTCATTTAGAGATAATTTCAAAGGTCGTTAGCAAATATTGTTACATTCACTTCCCCAAGAAGAAGAAGAAGCCGCACCGTCCAGAAGAAGACGTCCAAAAGCCGAGCAAGAAGCAGCCGTTCCCACAGAG
>SEYY01007766.1:2500-5000 GCA_009176605.1 Armadillidium nasatum
TAAAATAATACTTTTAAATATTTGATGCTCTCCGAACTCTGAAAGAAGTTTAGCGTCTGCCAATGCACCACAAGAGAATGCATATTCACTAACTGAAAATTTTTGCTTAATTTCTCTAAACCTTTTACTCTCTAAATTCTTTTATCAACCTATAGAGGAAGGACCTGCTCAAAATTAGTACTTGTATCGACACCAATAGTTTCAGTAAATTTATGTGTAATAAAGTCGATTCTTTCTCTCTTGATGCTGTAAGATGAATGCTCAGTGGAATTCCAGATCTACTTTAGAAATTCTCCACCTCCGTGAAGTCTGCCAGTTCTTCTGCTATCGTTGAACTTGAGTCGCCTTCAATTAAAGAAACCAAACCAAGAAGAAGAAATAAAAAAGGTAGCAAAAGTAATTTTATGAAACAAACTGTGCATTTTTTCAGAACATCTATGAAAAGAAGTAGCTTAGATATAAAGACAATGACATTTTTAATTTCCTCTTTTCTTTATAATCATAATTCTCTTTTATCCGTATTACACTATTACAATATATTGAATGTGAAAAAATATAATGGAAAAAAGTACACGAAATGTCTTTACCTTTACGTGCCATTTCTTCTTGTGACCTTTACCTGCGTTCACCTAACTTTTGTAGTTTTCCTTCAGTTATCTTTTCTCGCATGTTCATCTTCTGATCAATTTCTTGCATACAGTAGCTGCAAATGAAATCTTTACATTTATAGTGAAATTAAAAAAATTTTCATTGTAAAGATTTCTTTTGTGCATTCTAGCATATGTTAATAGGCGGAGCTTCTTGTCGAGCAATGTGCGAGAACAAATCAATAAATAGCTGTTGTGAAATGGTACGTCTCAATGAGTTTTGGGCTCGTGTACAGAGTGGTTTATGTGTGTTGCTCTCGGAAGCCATTTTTGGCTATATATTATACTACGTTTGGATACGCTTAACTTTTTCAAATATAAAAATAATTGGACGCAAGAAGCTTTCTATTGAAGAAAAACTAGGTGCTTGACTTTGCTTCAGGAAGGTAGGTCTGTTATTGATGTGGCCACCGATATGAGGGTCTCAAGGCAAACAATTTACAACCTAAAAAGGCCTTTTTTCTCACAATGTACCACCAGGAAAACCTGGGTCAAGTGGAAAAAGAAAGACTTCTATGAGGACTGACCAACTTTTAAAGCGAGAAGAAATGTCTGATCTTTGTATAACAGCCACTCAATTGTAAAGGAAGAATTCTGATCTACTTAATGACATTTCCATAGAACTATTCAGCACCGTTTTGAAAAGGAGCTGAATTTACCATACTGGTAAGCAGACAAAAAACCACTTCTCAGGGAAAAAAAATGAGAAAGAAAGGTTACTGTTTTTCCAAAAATATAACATTGGGCATCGGATGACTGGAAAAAAGTAATGTTCAGTGACGAAAGCACAATTCGGCTAGTTAGGGAGCCTCAAAATTTGCATCAAGATGAGATTCAAAGTACACTTTAAAACAGTTAAACATCCTAATAGTGTAATGTTATGGGGTTGCTTTACTAGCAATATGGGTAGGAGAGATCTGTATTTTCTTCCAAAAAATAAAACATTGAAGTCAACTAATTGTATTAAAGTTTTAAGGGATCATTTGCTTACCCAGTTTTTATCCATGAATGTAGATATTTTAATGCATGAGAGCGCACCTTGCCAGGCATCAAAGACTAAAAATATTTCTTATTCAGAATAAATTGATGTTTTAAAGTGGCCTGGAAACTCTCCGGACCTAAATGCTTGAAATTTGATGAAGAACAAAGTATAAGAAAGACGATCGTCCAACATCGGGAGATGCAGGAGAATCTAAAAAACCTATGGATCAGCATGGGTGCTTCTTAATTCGTCTCACTTGCCGAGTCTATACCCATGTGATATCCAGAGCATTTCCATGCACAATATTATACAAATTGCCCAGTTCACCATGAATTTCAGTTGCTTTCGCGTAGAGTTTGTGTGATAAATTATTAAAACTGTTCTGGAAATTCCTACAATCTTTTTACAACTTCTCTAGTTTAGAAACACAGCGATGTTCTTCACGAAAAGGAATGGGTTCCTTCTGCCAAAACATACAACTGTTAAAATATAACTGATAAAAATATAACTGTTAAAAATATAACTGTTTCTTTTATAACTAGTACCGAACTTTCATATAAAGTTACTATAACGATCCGCAAATTATATGGAATAACAAACTCAAAGCTTGTTTGTTACTTAGTAGTTTACTTCCTTCAAACTTACTTGACATAGATTCAATCAAATATACCCTCCAATCAGTGTGAAGGGTAACACTGCGTGATGAAGATAACGTCATTTGGCAATAAATATTATGAAAATAATACACACAAAGAAATGAAAATGTTCCAACACTTTTTGTCCAACGGTTCATCGAACACTGAGAGGGAAACAAAAGGATATTATAAGTGGTTCATGATTTCGGAAAAATGCATTATAGTTTTCAACGTTT
>SEYY01007766.1:7500-12500 GCA_009176605.1 Armadillidium nasatum
GATTTCCCGTGGAATGATTATTGCTTCCGTGGGAGGGGTCCCTCGGAGTGTGCAGAACGCATTACCGAGGTGATTCTCTCTGGCATGGAGGCATACATTCCATATTCTTTCCTTTCTACTAAACCTAATAAACCTTGGTTTAGCTCTGCTTGTTCTCGTGCTATCCGCCGCAGGGATGCTGCCTTCAGGGATTACCGTCGTCTTCAAACTCCTGAAACTCACGCTACTTATATTTCATCCCGGAATCGTGCAAAATCTATCCTTCGTAACACTAAAAACTCCTTTCTCCGTAAAAAATGCAATAATCTTTCTGGTTCCTCTTCTTCACGTTCTTTTTGGCATTTTGCAAAAAAATGTCAACTCTAACTTTGCTTCTTCCTCTTTCCCTCCTTTAATATCTTCCGACGGCACAACTGCTGTTTTACCTTCTTCTAAAGCTGAACTCTTTGCTCAAACTTTTGCCTCTAATTCAACCTTAGACGATTCCGGAGCTATTCCTCCTCCTTCAACCCCCTCCAACTCAATTATGCCTAAAATTAGAATTTCTTCTAAAGATGTCATTTCTGCTCTCTCTGAGCTTAATACTAAGAA
The DNA here is from genome assembly GCA_009176605.1 of Armadillidium nasatum. NCBI lineage: Eukaryota > Metazoa > Arthropoda > Malacostraca > Isopoda > Armadillidiidae > Armadillidium > Armadillidium nasatum. Next base: position 8,092 of record SEYY01007766.1, read on the forward strand.
GGCGTACGGTCCTGATGGTATTCCTCCTGTGGTTCTCAAAACTTGTGCTTCCGAGCTTGCACCCTGCCTCGGTAAACTATTTCGTCTTTGTCCATCTACTTCAACCTTTCCTTCTTGCTGGAAACGTGCGCTCATTCAACCTATGCCGAAGAAGGGGGACCCCTCTCAACCCTCTAACTACCGTCCTATTTCTTTGACTTCCGTTCTCTCTAAAGTTTTCGAATCTATCCTTAACAGGAAGATTTGGAAGCATCTCAATTCTTCTAATCTTATCTCTGATCGCCAGTATGGCTTTCGTAATAAACGCTCTACAGGTGATCTTCTTTCCCTTCTCTCTGAATCTTGGTCCTCCGCTATTCGGCATTTCGGTGAATCTTTGGCTGTTGCGCTGGACATATCGAAAGCCTTCGATAGAGTTTCGCACAAAGCTTTGATTTCTAAACTTTCCTCTTTAGGTATCTATCCTTCTCTCTGTGATCCTCTCGCTAATTTCCTTTCCAGTCGTTCTATAGCAACTGTTGTAGACGGCCACCGTTCATCCTTTAAATCTATTATTAGTGGTGTTCCTCAGGGTTCTGTACTATCACCAACACTTTTTCTCCTCTTCATTATGGACCTTCTCTCCATCACCTCATCTCCTATTCACTCCTATGCTGATGACTTCACCCTTCATTTTTCCTTCCATTTTGAAAAACGTCCCACCCAACAGCAGTTGATAGACTCGAGAAGAGTAGCCTTGGAACAACTAAACTCTGATCTTTTCCGTATTTCAAATTGGGGCAGAGAAAACATGGTTGCTTTCAATGCCTCAAAAACTCAGTTCCTCCATCTCTCCACTCGACACAATCTTCCACACAACTATGATATCTTCTTCGAAAACACACAACTCAAGCCTTCATCTGTCCTTAATATTCTTGGTGTTTCTTTTTTCTCGTGATCTTTCTTGGAAAGATCACATTACTTCTCTTTCTAAACAAGCTTCTAAGAGGTTGGGTGTTCTAAGGCACCTTCAGAATTACTTCACGCCACCCCAGTTGCTTGCTCTGTATAGGGGTGTTATTCGTCCCTGTATGGAGTATGCTTCGCACATCTGGGGTGGTTCCACACATACAGCTCTCTTACAGAAGGTGGAGTCAAGGGCATTTCGTCTCATCAACTCTCCTACTCTTACTAACTCTCTTCAATCTCTTTCTGCCCGTCGAATTGTTGCGTCACTCTCTCTTTACTATCGCTATTACAACAGACACTGCTCTTCTGAACTCTCTCGTTGCATACCTCCTCCATCGAGAAGAGCTCGTGCGACACGGCTTTCTACACATTCTCATCCTTTCTCTGTTCAACTCTCCGACCCCAGACTTAACCGCTATGCTCAGTCTTACATATACTCTACTGGTAAAGTCTGGAACACACTCCCTTCATCTTTTTTCCCAACTTCCTTTGACTTGCATACTTTCAAACGCCGTGTATCTGGACACGTCGGCCACCATCGACCATGATTATAGACCTTTCCCAACTCCGGTGGAATTTGGTAGGCCTCCTGGCCTTTGCCCACCGGAGGAGACATAAAAAAAAAAAAAAAAAATATATATATATATATATATATATATATATATATATATATATATATATATATATATATATATATATATATATATATATAATATATATATATATATATATATATATATATATATATATATATATATATATATATATATATATATATATATATATATATATATATATATATATATATATATATATATATATATATATATATATATATATATATATATATATATATATATATATAATATATATATATATATATATATATATATATATATATATATATATATATATATATATATATATATATATATATATATATATATATAATATATATATATATATTATATATATATATATATATATATATATATATATATATATATATATATATATAATATATATATATATATATATATATTATATATATATATATATATATATATATATATATATATATATATATATATATATATATATATATATATATATATATATATATATATATATATATATATATATATATATATATATATATATATATATATATATATATATATATATATATATATATATATATATATATATATATATATATATATATATATAATATATATATATATATTATATATATATATATATAATAGTGATGGCATCCACGGAGCATCCTCATCAAAATTAACATCCGCATCCGCATTTGCATTTTCGTAAATTTAACAACCGCATCAGCATCGGCATCCACATTCGCACTTGACAAAACTTCAACATCCGCATCTGCATACGCCTCCGCAAATGAGAAAATATGACATGCAGTCCTTCACTATATTATACTATATATATATATATATATATATATATATATATATATATATATATATATATATATATATATATATATATATATATATATATATATATATATATATATTTAACAATGGAGGTTCCTCTTTTTGATGGGGGAAGGGGTACTTTATTAGTAAACTACTTTTTTTCATGAGTTTTATAGTAGAATCTATGCCGATTCCAAATCTGTAATCAGTTTTTCAAAATTCCAAGCGGTTCCTGAGAAAAAGACTTTTAAAGTAACCCTTGTAGAATGACCTTGAAAAAAAAATCCTATAAAAAAAATTTTTTTTTCCATAGTTCTGTAATTTTTTCTTATTCTTATAGCAAATTTTCTCCTGATTCCAAATATGTAATTAGTTTTTCTTAATTCCCAATGGTTACTGAGATATGACTACTCAAAAATCTCAAGAGGGACCCCCTAATAGAAAGACCCCGAATTTGGGGAGAAATATTTTTATTTATTTTTTTCAGCGATTTTATAGTAAAATCTATGCTGATTCCAAATCTGTATGTAGTTTTTTGTAATTCTAAGCGAATCCTGAGAAAAAGAATTTTGAAGTGACACTTGTCGAATGACCTTGAAATTGGTGATATATGGCAACTACAAAAAAAGGAATTTTTTTTTTTAATTTTTAAAAAAAAATTGATATATTTTTATAGATAATAATATGCAGATTCCAAATATGTAATTAGTTTCTTTCAACTCCAAATGGTTACTGAGATATTACCAATCAAACAAGGAACGTACTTATAAATATTGTTTTTGGCGAATTTCTCCGAATCTCACTTTTTTCAGAAAAAAATTTGCCAAAAATAAACGACGCCATAGCGGTTTTTCAAACTTTCTGGATAAATGAGATACAGTTGGAGGAAGATATTTAGGTTCTAAATTGGAATTCTTCAAAATTAAAGAGCCATTGATCACTATTTTTTGAAATTTTTTTTTTTCAAGATTTCAAATGAGTTTATGCTCATACTAAACTACCTAAACCACACCGTATCAGCTTCATTGAGCATTCTTTTGAAAGCTACATATGTTTCCAAATTTTTCGAAAAAAAAAATTTAAAAAATTAAAAATTGTGTATTTTATCATGGATTTAGTGAAAAAAGTCATTAAAATACAGGGGGGGATTCAACCCCGTATTAAAAAAAAACAACGCCATAGCCGGTACCCATCGTTTCACGACAGATGAAGGAAAGATTACTCTTTAAAACATTCGTTTTTGGAGTCGATTGAATCAAAAAAAATTTTCGTTGGCAGGGTCCCCTAAGACGTCTTTGCTGCTCCTTCAAAGCTTGACACTATTAAAGTATACTGTCCTGATGGTATCCCCCTTGTGGTTCTCAAAACTTGTGCTTCAGAGCTTGCACCCTTCTTTGGTAAACTTTTTTGTCTATTTCTTTCTACTTCACTTAATATATATATATATATATATATATATATATATATATATATATATATATATATATATATATTATATATATATATATATATATATATATATATATATATATATATATATCCTACTGGAAACGTGCGCTGATTCAGTCTGGGCCGAAAAAGGTGGACCCCTCTCAACCCTATAACTATCGTTTCATTTCTTTAACATCTGTTCTTTCTAAAGATTTTGAATATATCCTTAACAGGAAGATTTGAAAACATCTCAATTCCTCTAATCTTATCTCTGATCGCCAGTATGGCTTTTGAAAGAAACGCTCTACTGGTGATCTTCTTTCCCTTTTCTCTGACTCTTGTTCTTCCGCTCTTCTTCATTTCTGGTGAATCTACTGCTATCTCGCTCGACATATTGAAAGCTTTCGATAAGAGTGTGTCACAAAGTTTTGATTTCCAAACTTTCCTATCCCCAACAGTTTTTCTGCTTTTCAGTAATAAATTTCTCTCTCTTATTTCATTTCCTATCAACTTCTATACCAATGACTCCATCTTTTATTACTCTTTTTAATTTGGAGGCACCCCTCCCAACATCAGTTA
>SEYY01007767.1:0-12285 GCA_009176605.1 Armadillidium nasatum
TTACTTACGGTAAAATTAAAACCATACTTATCTTTCATTCGTCTAACTTCACTAACAATAAAATAACCTATAATTAATTAAAAACACTAAAAAAAATTAAAACACAGAACACTGAAGAAAAATAAATGAACAACAAATTTAACACAAAAAAAAACAAACACACACACTAACAATAGAGAACTATAAAACACAACCTTTCACTAAAAGAGCCAAACTATAACTATAACTAATTACACTAGACATACACACAACTATTATTACTTACTTTTCTAGCAGAACCTAATTCGATTTATCCTAACCTGAACTACCGAAGATGCCGTAATTTAACCTAAATGATAATAATAATTTTAATCTACTTATAGTTTATAACATAAACTAAATTTAAGGTATCTGAACTGAAAAGAACAAATTATACTTATATATTGAATCGTTAGGTATAAAGTATCGATTAAAATAAAATATCGACATAAAAAAATATCGATATAAAAAATATCGAAGATCAGAAACAATCTACACCTAAGCCATATATATATATATATATATATATATATATATATATATATATATATATATATATATATATATATATATATATATATATATATATATATATATATATGTATAATATATGGCTTAGGTGGAGATTATTTCTGAGTTTCGATATTTTTTATATCGATATTTTTTTATGTCGATATTTTATTTTAATCGATATTTTTATACCTATAATTAGCCCTAGGCTACTATGTCGTGCAAACGTTCTTGTGTACGTTAGGTCTCTTTTACGGCAAATTCTTGTGTAGGTTAGGCCTCTTTTACGGCAATTTCGGTAGTTCAGGTTATGATAAGTCGAATTAGGTTCTGCTAGAAAAGTAAGTAATAATAATTGTGTGTATGTAATTGTAATAGTACCTCTGGCAACTCTCTTGTTTACGATAGGCTTCTCCGATATTTTCGATTTTCGATATTTTTTAACAATCGAAACTCAGAAACAATCTCCACCTTTACCTATATATATATATATATATATATATATATATATATGTATATATATATATATATATATATATATATATATTATATATATATATATATATATATATATATACATATATATATATAATAAAAACATATAAATACATACACACAAACATGCATATACATATATAAAAAGGAAACATAATGAACACTTAATATAAAACTGTATTGATGAAAAATAAATTAAAAACTATAAATTTATAAAAGACTTAATTTTAGTAATATATAAATATAAAAAGGGAAAGCAAAAGTAAAGAAAAAAAAACAAAAGGGATATAAAATTCAACATGCTGCTATAACGGGAAAATTAAAAATACTAAGTTAAACGTGACTTCTGAACTAGTAATGGGAAAATGATACACACTTACGAATACACTTGAAACTAGCATATCGTTACAAATAAATGACATACAAACAATTAAGAAAGAAAATGATGTAACAAAAATAATCACAACAGACACACACAACAGCAGTAGCAGCCATACAAAAATATGCATTCAACTATTACGTATATATGGACCTACAAACAAACTACATTCATAAATACATATACATAAAGACATATATATACATACCTATACATACACACTCATATACATACACATACACATGAACCCACTCATACAAACAAATACACACAGATATTCACATACACATACACACATATATACATATATACACACATACACATACATACATATACATGCACATACATACACATATTCACATACATACATACATACATACATACATACATACATACATACATACATACATACGTACATACATACATACAGAACCATATGCACATACACAAATACACAAATGCATACATATCAAAACTTTCATGCATACAACATGCATACATAGATACATATGTACAGTTTACAGTCACATACATGTATATACACACAAACATGCATATATACAAATACAACCATCTAAATACATACATACATACATACAAGCACATATATACATAACTTCAAATACATACACATAGGTACATACACCCATAATGCATACTTATATACAAATGATAATCATTGATATACACATTCAAAGGCATGCATATGAGCCACACATGCATCCATTGATACATATATTCATATATACCTATACAGACAGAAACCCACGTTATATGGACGCTATTTGGGAAAAAATGAGAATCACAATTATATTACGAAGCCTAAGCGAGAAAGGAACTAAAAACAAGGGATTAGGTTTTGGCTAGGAACAGACAAACCATTAAACGGTGAAAAGTGTGAAAAAAACTGAAAGAAAACATAATAGTGATAAAATTAGATTAGGTAGCATATAACGGCATGGTAGTGTGATTGTTGTTGAGATCAGGCTTTAATTTGTGAATATATAGAGATTCAAGAAGACGGAGGGAGTTAACATTGGAGTGTGACGAAAGAACAGGGAAATGTTTAGGAAGAGGAAATGACTGACAGGAAAGAGAATGATTACGAATAGCAGAGAACGGTGGTGAGGATAAAGGAAGAGAAGTACGGAATGAGGTACCCTGGTGCTCGCAGATGCGAGCACGTAGGAGCAGAGTGGTTAAACCAATATAGCCTCTAGAGCACAGAGGACAAGTGAATTTATATACCACAAAAGCTGACAGAGCAGGAGAAAGGACTGACTAGTAGCGGAAGAAGGTGGAAATTTTTAAGTGGTGTATTATAATTGTAAGGTCAATATGAGGAAAATGAGGAGAAAAAATACGGGAGAGATTACGTGTCATTAATGTAGTAGAACTGTTGAGAAACGGAAAACTAAAATAAATAAGTTTTTAGGGGCAAATAGAACTATGCTAGCTGGACGAAATTTGTCATTGCGGAAGTTAAATATGTATTGCGAAATAAGGTTAGGAGGGTAATTATGAGACTCAAAAAGTTTTGCTAAAGTAGAGATTCTTGATGAAAAAGATCATAAGAAGTAGAGATTCGACGGTGTAAGAGAGTTGAGATAGCTTTAGTTTTCCAAGGAAAAGGAGAAGAACTATAAAAGTTGGTGACAGAGGGAGAGAATGCTGGTTTAAGAAGTAAGGAATGATCAGAATTGGAAGTGATAAGAATGTCTAGGAAAGGGAGAGTAGAATGAAGTGAGTGTTCAATAGTAAACTTGATATTAGGATGTAATGAGTTTATGTAGATAAGGAAGAAATTAGCTGAATGAACAAAGGGAATAAACAAAAATTGTCATCAACGTAACGTTTGTAAAATGAAGGGAGGGATGTAGGGGCTGAAGAAGATAAATATATACTTTCCAGATGTGAAACAAAAAAAATAAGCGAGTATGGAACCCAATGGGGAGCCGATAATTACACCACCTATCTGCTTATATATAAAATCCTTATGTATAAAGTAAGTGTCAGAAGTGGCAAGTGATAAAAGAGTGGAAAATATGGAAAGGAGAACGAGAGTGAAAAATATTTTTAGTGAGAAGATCAATGGTTTCCTGTAGTGTTGGAAATAGGAAAGAACCTTGAGGAGCACCACTACTAAAAGATTTAGAGGATGAACGGTGGCCGTCTACAACAGCTGCTCTAGAACGACCAGAAAGGAAATTAGAGAGAAGGTCACAGAGAGAAGGATAGATTCCGAAAGAGGGAAGTTTGGAAATCAAAGATTTGAGCCAGACTCTATCGAAAGATTTCGACATGTCCAACGCGACAGCAAAAAATTCACCGAAATGAAGAAGAGCTGAAGACCAAGAGTCAGAGAGAAGGAATTGGAGATCACCTGTAGGGCGTTTCTTACGAAAGCCATACTGGCGTTTAAAGCGCCTCAGAACACTAGACTCCACCTACTCAAGGTGGAGTATATTAAATGATCAAGTATGTTGCTCAATGGTTATGCGCTATGCACATTCCGAGCGACCCCTCCCACGGAAGCAGTAATCATTCCTGTTAATATAGATTCGGAAACTTTAGAAAGAACGGAGGTTAAAGAAATAGGACGATAGTTAAAAGGTTGAGAGGGGTTCCCTGTTTTCGGCACAGGCTGAATGAGCGCACGTTTCCAGCAAGAAGGGAAGGTTGAAGAAGAAAGATAGAGAAGAAACAGTTTACCTGGCAGGCTGCAAGCTCGGAAGCGCAAGTTTTAAGAATCACAATAGGTATACCATTAGGACCGTACGCCCTCTTAGTATTAAGCTCAGAGAGAGCAGAAATGACGCCTTTGGAAGATATTACAATGTTGGGCATAAATGAGTTGGAGGGGGTTGAAGGAGTAGGAACAGCTCCGGAATCGTCTAAGGTTGAATTAGAGGCAAAAGTTTGAGCGAGTAGTTCAGCTTTAGAGGAAGATAAAACGGCAATTGTACCCTCGGAAGATACTAAAGGTTGAAAAGAGGAAGAAGTAAAGTTAGAGTTGAATTTTTTTTGCAAAATGCCAGGAAGGGCGTGAAGAAGAACCAGAAAGATTGTTGCATTTTCTGCCAAGAAATGAGTTTCTAATGTCATGAAGAATTGACTTTGCACGATTCCGAGATGAAATATAAGTTGCGTGAGTTTCTGTAGTTTAATGACGACGAAAATCTCTGAAGGCAGTTTCCCTGCGAAGGATAGCACGAGAACAAGCAGAGTTAAACCAAGGTTAGTTAGGCTTTGTAGAAGGGAAAGAAAATGGAATCACCTTGGTTATGTGCTCTGCCCATTCCAAGGAACCCCTCCCACTGAAGCAGTAATCATTCCATGGGAAATCAGAAAAGCAAAACAGCAAGTCAGCCCAGTTAGTGGCACCGTAATGCAAGAAACGCCTCCTCGCCGAAGGTGTGGGCCGTTCTTGTGGAAGACTTGAAGAGACAGGACAAGATACAGAAATAAGAAGGTGATCGGACGAACCCAAAGGAGGAAAGAGTTAACAGAATAAAGGGAAGGATAAGAGGTTAGGAAATGATCAATATGTTGGATTCATAACCAATGTGATCAGGGATGCGGGTAGGGAGACGCAGCAATTGCTCAATGTTGTTCTGGATAAAAAAAAAAGTGGTAGACGAGTTCACCAGCTGGATCATGATAGCTAGATGAAAGTCATTGGCGGTGGTGAAAATTGAATTCACATTATATGATGATTTCGGAGAAAGGAGAGGATGTAAGAATGTGTTCTATTTTAGAGTTTAGACAGTCGAAGAAATTTTTATAGTCAGTAGAATTAGGAGATAAGTAGACAGAACAAATGAATTTAGTCGTAGTTGCAAGAAAGTTTAAGCAATAAAGTAGAGAATTCAGAAGACTCCAAATTAGAAACACGAGAACAGACAACATCGCTGAAAATTGAGGATAGAGACAGTAGAAGGAAACAAAGTAGGGTTGTTTTTAGAGCACTCAGACACCTGGGTTTCAGTTAGGAACAAGAGATTAGGTCTAGAAGAAGAGAGGTGGTGCTCAATAAAGTGGAAATTAGAAAAGAGACAGAGAATGTTGCAGAAGTTAAGTAAAAAAAGAAGACCGTGCACCAGGGCAAGTCGGCATAGAGGTCTTGGTTGCACCGACACCATTACCGGAAGCCATAAACTCCCAAGAGATGGTTGGGGAAGGAGTGGATGAGGGTCTATATTTGGAAACTGCTCCTACAAGCCTTCTCCGTGGCAGTTTTTGGTTTCGCCATTGTGAGATTTTTTTTTTTTGAAAGATAATGTATGTGTACGTGCTTGTAAATTTATAGGATACATAGGAAGGAAGGGGAAGGTTGTGGGAGTATAGAGACTCTAATGTGAGTCAAGGGTACAATAAATACCCTCTGAGAAGACGAAACGCGGAAAGGAACGAACCAAAGGGCAATGGAGTGAGACGGAATGGTCTAGCCCACCCTATCACTCCGTGGGTTAGGCCCAATTGGGTTGGGGATACTTTCGTCGCTTAGGATGGCGCTACGTCCTCTCCTCCTATATATATATATATATATATATATATATATATATATATATATATATATATATATATATATATATATATATATATATATATATATATATATATATATATATATATATATATATATATATATATATATATATATATATATATAATATATATATATATATATATATATATATATATATATATATATATATATATATATATATATATATATATATATATATATATATATATATATATATATATATATATATATATATATATATATATATATATATATATATATAATATATATATATATATATATATATATATATATATATATATATATATATATATATATATATATATATATATATATATATATATATATATATATATATATATATATATATATATATATATATATATATATATATATATATATATTTATTTATTTACTTATTTCACCATCACCCTTCCCACTTTCGTGGGGTGGTGCCCGTCACAATTCCCTTAAAAACATACACATTCTTACCTTTCAACCCTTTTCACCAACGCCGTCCATCTCACTCTTTCCTCCGCAGGTCTTCTACCCTCTACTAAGCTCAAATTCCTTCCATCTAAAATCTCTCTCATTTCATCCATCCATCTTAACTTCGGCCTTCCATTTCCCTATCCCCATTCGCCTCGGATCTAAGTACCTTGCCCACCATTCTGTCATCATTCATTCTACACATATAAACAAACCATTTTAGTACACCCTTCTCCGCTCTATCAACTACACCTCTCTTCCCTTTCCTCATCTCCCTTTTTCTTTCATTTCTATTCCTATCAATCCTTCTCAATTTACATATTGTTCTCGAACCTTTCATCTCAAAGACATTCAAACTTTTCCTCGCCTGAGCACTTATAATGTTTCACACCCATACTTAACAGAAGGTAAACAAATACATTCAAACATTCTTATCTTTATTTCTTTCAAAATTTTTCCTTTCTTCCATACTTCTCTTAGACCTCCCAACACTTTCATTCTCTCTACCACTCTATTCTTTATTTCTTTTTGAATCCCACCCTTATCTTCCACCAACATTCCTAGATATTTGAATTCATTCACCTCCTGTAGTTTCCTTTCCCCACTTCTACACGCCCCCCATTCCCCCCTCCACATCTCTTCATCCCCACCTCCAATCCTCATAGCTTTACTCTTAGCTGGATTGATTTCAATCTCATGTTTGCATAATTCCCCTCAAACTCTCTCACAAGTATTCTCAACTTTTTTCCAGATTCTGCCACCAACACCGCATCATCTGCAAAAAGTGAAACGTTCACATCCCATTCACCCTCTATATTTCTCAACCTAATACACTTCCATTCTCTCTCCATTTTTCTAATTACATCATCCATCAATAGATTAAATAACCTGGCGACATTTCCCACCCCTGTCTCAATCCCACTGCTATGCTAAATCAATCCGATAATACCCTCTTCACCCTCTTTCTTGATCTACAATTTGCATAAAAAGCTTTTATTCCCCTCATAAATTTCCCTTTCAACCCCCTTTCCATTAATATTTCGAGCAACTTTCTTCTGCATACTCTATCATATGCTTTTTACAGATCGAGAAAACATACATACCCCATTTTATTTTATTTAAATTTTATTTTAATTTCTCTGTAATCAATCTTGTGTGAAAACCTGGTTACACATCCCCTACCCTCCCTAGAACCAGCTTGTTCCTCACCCATTCTTTCACTTGTCATTTCTTTCATTCTCATCACTAACACTTTCTCATAAATCTTTCCTATCACGCTCAGCAGACTGAACCCCCTATAATTTTTACAAACCTTCTTATCACCTTTTCTTTTGTATATGGGTACAATGCAGGAGTCCTGCCACTCCTGAGGAACTCTTCCTTCTCCCCAACACACATTAAACATTTTCACCAACAAGTCAATCAGCTGTCTAGGTCCCTCTTTTATCATCTTTCCGTATATACTATATACCATCCATTCCTGTCGATTTTCCTTTCTTTACCTTCCTCACCGCTACTTCCACTCCTCTTTACTAATATTTCTCTCCTGATCCTTGCTAACTTCTTCCCCATCATTTTCTACACTTCTCCCATTACTAATCTCTATCCCTTCGTTCAACAAAGCTATATATCGAAGCAGTGCGTTGATGTATAAGCTATTATCATTTTTTTTTATTTACAAGATGAAAGAGAAATGGTAGGCGTACTTTTAACCTTTCAAATCAAGGTTAAGTTTGTAGGATTTAACAAATTTTAAGGTAATATTAATTATTTTAAAAACTTTTAAAATAATTAAATTGGAGACAGTAAGGCAGGTCAAAATAAATAATAAAGTTGTATTTTTGAGGGTAGAGAAATTGAAAAAAAAAAAAAAAAAAAGCAAATTTTAAAAAAATATTTTTCCCAGTTTTGCATTTAAGCAAAGGAAATGGTTCCAAGAACATGATCAGATTCTCGATGTCTTTACTATAGCCACCAAGAGGGTGTGATTTAAATCCTATTGAAAATATTTGGGGATAAATTATTGGAGAATGGACACCAGAGGATGAGAGAACGAGGAGGCAACTTTTTCACTGTGCCCTTAGATCGTGAGAAATACAGAGTAGAACACCACATATACTTGAAAATAATATTGCATCCATGCCTTACAGATTGCCGACCATCATCAGGATCGAAGATGGATGGACAAAATACATACATATATAATATATATATATATATATATATATATATATATATATATATATATATATATATATATATATATATATATATATATATATATATATATATATATATATATATATATATATATATATATATATATATATATATATATATATATATATATATATATATATATATATATATATATATATATATATATATATATATATATATATATATATATATATATATATATATATATATATATATATATATATATATATATATATATATATATATATATATATATATACGTCAATGATCCTCAGTATGTCTTTGGAAAAGGATACTCTAATAGTGAACATCTTTCTCTTCACTTAGATACTTGGTCCTCTGCAATTCGGAATTTCGGTAAATTTTTAGGTGTTGAGCTAGGCATATCTAAAGATTTTGATAGAGTCTAGAACTAATCTTTAATTTTCAAGGTTCCCTCTTTCGGTATCTATTCTTCACTCTGTAACCTTCTACCTGATCTCTTTTATGGTCGTTCTATTGCAGCCGTAGTAGATGACAATCGTTCTTCCTTTAAATCTATCAATAGTGATGTTCCTCAGGGTTCTGTTCTATCCCCAGCTCTTTTTCTATTTTGCATCAGTGATCTTCTTTCTATAACTTCTTCACGAATCCACTATTTCATTCATCTTGAAAGTCGCCATACAAAACCTCAGTTAGCTCAAACTTGGAGGGTTGCCTTGAAGTAACTGAACTCTCATTTTTTATCGTAATTCCAATCAGGCCAGGAGAAAACATGATTATTTTCAGTGTCACAAAAACTCAATTCTTCACCTATCTACTCGGCAATATCTTCCGCACAACCATAATATCTCCTTCGCAAACACTCATTTCCAACCTTTCCCTATCCTCAATATCTTTGGTGTTTCCTATTCTCGTGATCTTTCTTTGAAGGATCATATCATCTCACTTTCAATATCAGTTTCTAAGAAATTAGGTGTTCTGGGGAGCATTCAGATCTTTTTTACACTATTCCTGCTGCTCGATCTTATATGGAATACGCGTCGCAAATCTGGGGTGATTCCAATCACACAGCTCGTCTAGATAAGGTGGAATCTAAACCTTTTCTTCTCATCAATTCTCCTCTTAATTAATAACTATAAAATCTCTTTCTGCCAATGGAACCGTTGCATCAGTCTTTTTATAATATCGTTATTACAATGAACATTGCTCTTGTGATCTTACTAGTTGTATACCTCTTTCCTTGCGAAGAACTCCCACGAGGCGTCAATCCATGCAATATCATCCTTTCACTGCCCGATTATCTGACCCTAGATTTAATATCTATGCTCATTCTTACATGTATTGTACTGGTAAAGTCTGGAATACTCTTCCTCTTTTATTTTCCAAACTTTTGACTTATACACCGTTAAGGGAAACCTCCAACTCAATTCCCCCAGTTTAGGGAGTGAAAAAATTTCCCCTACTTATTTGCTTAATATTTTGTTTGAAAAAGTTGTGATGATTCCAAATATATAACAGGCTTTCATAATTCCAAACGGTTCTTGAGAAAAAGACTTAAAGTGACACTTGTCGAACGACCTTGAATCTGGCGGCGTTGCCCTAAAAGGAAAAATTATTTTTTGTATATTTTTTGAAACAATTTTGATATTTTTATAGAAAATTTTGTCCTGATTCCAAGTCGTATTAGTTTTTTTTTTTTAGTTTTTTTTTTTCATAATTCATAGTTTTTCATAATTCAAAATGGTTACTGAGATAAGACCAATCAAAATAATCCCAAAAGGGGACAATGAATCAACTTTTGTGGATGAAAATTTTTACAAAAAATTGAATAAATCTGTAGTTCTTTAATAACATCATTGCTAATTCCAAATCTGTAATTAGTTTTTCATAATTCCAAACTGTTCCTGAGAAAAAGACCTTTCAAGTAATACATTTCGAACGACCTTGCAACTCTTTCTATGGCAATCACAAGGGGAAAAAATTGTTTTTCAATTCAATTTTCTACCAGAAAAATATCGATAAAGTATCAATATTTACATCGATATCCATTCGATTTTATTATGCAACTTTATATATATATATATATATTATATATATATATATATATATATATATATATATATATATATATATATATATATATATATATATATATATATATATATATATATATATATATATATATATATATATATATATATATATATATATATATATATATATATATATATATATATATATATATATACAGATTTGCCACAACTCACGGGCAGAGAATTTTTCAAGGAGGGGGCACACACATGGGGGAAAAAAACTCATTCAAACACAGACCTAACGCACAACCTTCAGGTGGGCACAGACAGAAGCCTTGAAGAGTGGAAGATTAAATACAAGAGGAAAAATAGATGATGGTAGAGAGTTCCACAGAACTGAAGTGGCTGGAAAGAAGGAGGAACCACAACGGCCAGCATGGGGTTTCCTACGTCAGCACAAAATTGGTGCGAAAGCAGGACACCCCTTGTGCAACGAGGACAACGCAACAGTGGAGGAATGCTAGAGGCCAATTCCCTCGAGCACCTGCCGTTGTAGTACCTATAGAAAAGAGATAGTGCGCCAACGTCACGTCGCAGAGATAAGAGATCAAGAGATTTTTAAAGTAGGGGACAGTTAATTAATCTTATAGCTTTAGACTCAACCCTATCCAGAAGCGAGGAGGAGCCGGAGCCCCCAAATGTGGGAATAGTACTCCATACAAGAGCGAATAAGACCCTTATATATTTGGAGTAAAATCTCAGAAGAAAAAAATTCTCGCAACCTGAACAGAACTCCTAGCTTCTTAGAGGCCGCTTTAGCAACCATTGTGATATGTGGGTTCCAAGACAGTTTATTGTTTATGTTTAGACCAAGAATGTTAATGTTATTTACAGGTGAGACGAGAAAGCCATCGAAGAGGATAGGAAAGTTAGAAGGTGTTTTTGAGAGAGAGATGTGAAGAAGTTGAGTTTTTAAAAAGTTGAATTTCACAAGATTGATATGACCCCACCGGGAAATCCTATCCAGATCGGCAAGAATTGAATCGGAAAGTTGAAGACGAGAAGCAACTCTAGAAGCAAAAGAGGGAGCAGATTTGAAATGAGTAGAAGAATGTAAAGTTGAGTCGTCAGAATAAGAGTGAATAGAGTTAGAAGTGCAGTTGAGTATATCGTTAATAAAAAGTAAGAATAAAGTTGGAGATAAAACAGAACTCTGAGGAACACCAAAGTTGACAGAAAAAGAGGAAGAGGTCGCTCCATCTACAAGTGCCGATATGGAAAGATCTGAGAGAAAACTAGACAAGAGTAAGAAATGGAGGAAACCCAAAGGAAGGGAGCTTGAAGAGCAGCGACGCAAGACTACCACACAAGACTCCCCGAAGCCCCTAAGATAGAAGTAAGGAACGTATGTCACCAGTTGACCTCGAAGTTAAAGCCATACTGATCTGAGAGAAGAGAATGAGACTCCAAATGATCCAGGAAATGAGAGTTGAGGAGAGTTTCAAAACTTTCAGACTGAGCACAACTGAGAGATATGGTAGATAGTTGGAAGGGTCAGAGCGGATACCTTTTTTTCGGGATCGGCTGATCAAATGCGCGCTTCCAGCATA
>SEYY01007768.1:2500-12500 GCA_009176605.1 Armadillidium nasatum
ATCTGGCAATCTAAGCCAAACGGGATTTTGATTTGCAATTAGATTAGGTTAGGTTAGGTAAGGTTAGGCTGGTTAGGTATATATATATATGATCATTTCACTCCAGGGAAATTAATATTCAGTTAGGTTTGGTTAGATTAGGCTAGGTTAGATTAAGTTAGGTTAGGTAAGGTTACGCTGGTTAGGAAGTGTTGGGCAGTAGCAGTTAATTTTACACTCCATAAATATCAAAATAGGAGACATTATAACTTTTTTTAGGGTCATTTTTCAGTTATATATATATATATATATATATATATATATATATATATATATATATATATATATATATATATATATATATATATATATATATATATATATATATATATATATATATATATATATATGGAACCGACCGGGGCCCCGGCCCCGGCTAAAAATCATGGAAAACCGGGGTTTGCCTGCCGGGGTTGAAAAGGCAAATTTTACTTAAGGGAGGTCAGTTTCAAAAAAAAATTTAATTTTCAGCCGATTCTCCTGAAATTTTCACTGTATGTAGCTTTTTTCCCGGTAAAAAAAGTCCAATTCTAGCGTTTTTCTGAGTCTATAACTTTTAAAAAGTTTTTTTTTTTTTTTTTGGAAATTTGACCCTTTTTCAAATGAATGACGAAGCCAAACCACTTTTTGGAATGATCTAAAATTTGGATTGTATATTCAGATTTCTATTTTCTACAAAAGCTTTTAACAGACTTTTGTTCCCAGAGTTATAAAAAAAATGCTATAAGCCCAAAACTGACCATCTATCGAAATTTTTTTTTATTTTGAATCCACTTTTTGGGAAAAAAATTAAAAAAAAAAAAAAATACAACTATAACATTTATTTTTGGTGGGTATATAGAGGAAGGATGGGGCTACAAATTTTTCACTATATTATTCGATGCGATTCGTTGGTTTTGAGATATAGCCTCTCAAAAAAAAAAGTCCATTTTTGACCAAATTTCAAAAATTCCCAAAGTTTGAGAGGCTATATCTTGTTTCAAACAAATGGCATTTAATAATGCACTAATAAAAGTTGTTGCCCTGTTCCTCCTCTAAGCAATATCCAAAAAAAAAAAATTATTACTAGCGTTTTTTTTAACACAATTTTTTTCTCCGGAACGGTACGATTTTTGCAATTTTTTTTTCAAGTGCTTATAACTTTTTTTCTAGACGTGATATCAAAAATCTGTTCCCACTAATGCAAAAAATTTAGGCTAAGATTATTCAGTTAAGGTTTCAGCTCATGTGGACCAGTGGTTTGACACCGCTTCATTTTTATTTCAACTTTGGGTCTAAATAACTTTCAAACCGTTATAGACTCAGAAAAATGTTCGAAATCTACTCAGAACTTGGGGGAAAACACGCAAATACCCTGAAAATTTCAGCTCAATCAGTCAAATAATAAAATATAATTTTAAACAAATATAAGATATTAAGATTTTTCCTTGTTCTTTCAATATTTACTTTTTTCTTTTCTCTTTCTTTTGAAAGCTCCTTTTCTGCTAGTATATATATATATATATATATATATATATATATATATATATATATATATATATATATATATATATATATATATATATATATATATATATATATATATATAATATATATATATATATATATATATATATATATATATATATATATATATATATATATATATTATTTATTATTATTATATTTTAGTTATATTATTATTATAATTATTATTTTATCATTATTATTATTATTATTATTATTATTATTATTATTATTATTATTATTATTATTATTATTATTATTATTATTATTATTATTATTATTATCGCACTTGGCAAGGAGGTGTCAGTACATGCAAATTTCGACAGAAAATAAAATATTCTTGCCTCTTTAACAAAGAAAATACGTAATTTGGTTGAACATTTTTTTCTATGGGCACCCTGAGATCATCTTCTAATTTCCTGATTGCAGATGTTACATTTAGCTATTTCGAATCTACCCTGAAACATTGTAAATTACACCCATACTGCCGAAGCTGATCTTTTAGACAAATTGACTGAAAGTATAAACAAAATAATAATTTTGAAATAATGAAGGTAAATGATACAAGTTTGATACATAGCAATAAAATAACAATGATATGTATAAATACAGGTTATATTGATAATTTTATATCTTACATTTTTTGAAACTTTACTTCAGGGTCTTAATTAGGTAAACCTGTTGAATTACTATTATGAATCAAGAAAAAAAAAATTTTTTTTTTTAATTTTTGTACTTTTTTTAAACTTTTATTATACAAAATCTGTAATTTTCTGAACTTTTTTTTCATAGAAAATGCATATAATCATTAATTTAAGTGAATGTTGGCTATTCTACTCCTTCCTTATAATTAAATAAACCTCAATTAAATATATATCTAATTTTCTTAACCCAACATTTCAGGGCTTTTGACCTCTTTACAAATTTTAGGTAACCCCGGCCAAATTTGGGTGACCCCGGCAAAATTCCAGCCCGGTCGATCCCTATATATATATATATATATATATATATATATATATATATATATATATATTATATATATTATATATATATATATATATATATATATATATATATATATTATATATATATATATATATATATATATATATATATATATATATATATATATATATATATATAATATACTTATTTCAAACATTTTACGGAAGTTTTATGATTATCGTCAGAGGTCGCTCTTTTCGATAAGAAACTCCGTAGACAAATGCATTGTTTGAACAACTTTGACTTAATATGACTCTGTTAAATTTCTCGAAATTAAAATTCATATTTTCGTTATCTCATTAATATTACGTATGTATGCGAATTTTTATTAAATTCCTAAATAGCATAGAAAATGTAAATGAGAGAGAGAGAGAGAGAGAGAGAGAGAGAGAGAGAGAGAGAGAGAGAGAGAGAGAGAGAGAGAGAGAGAGAGAGAGAGAGAGAGAGAGAGAGAGAGAGAGAGAGAGTGTTCCACGAAAATCTGAATTGATTTCCTGCAGTGAAAATCTTTAAGAATCTTGATTTTCGTGGAACATACATTGTAAAAATGTCAGCCGATCTATACAAATAATTGCAAAGATATATTAATTTAATCAATCAATTAATTAATTTGAACAATAATTTTATTTAATTAAGGCTGTAAAAAATAGAATGGAAAATACGATAATGTAAAAACACTGCAACCAATTAAATTCCTAATAATTTATAATAATTAATTTGCTTTAATGATCCGAAAATGCTGAAATAATCATCCGAAATAAATTGTAAACAAATATATCTTGAGTAAAAAAGCCTTGGCTTAACTTCTTTTCGTTTGTTTACATCATGTGACCATTCAAGAATGCTGCAGCAATATTTAAAGATAGAAATTTTCTGTCTACAATTTTCTCTGCAGCGAACAGAATACTGCTGTAATAGGAATCAATGAAACACGATTTATTGAAACACTTCGCTTGAAGAATCATCAAGATCTTTAAATAAAAAATCTTTACCTTGGAACACACCTTAAAATATATTTTTTACTAAATACAAGTAGATCCTATACGGGTGAAGTCATAAGAGAAAGTTTCGCACAAAATCATTTTGCAATGAATGAACACTTGAATAAAAAAAAACTTTATGTGAGAAAAATCAAATCTTGGGCACGTTATTTACCATTTTGGGCGAAGATTTTTACTACAATTAAGATAATAATCTTCATCTTCGCCATTTTCTCCCTCTTTTTTTTTTTTTCTTCCGATTTCGCAAAGCTAAAACAAAAAAACGCAAACTTGCTTCATATATATATTGTGTATGCGTTTGTAAGTATGTGTGTTTGTACGTTTGTGCGTGTTTGTCTGTATGTGTGTAAAAAACGTGCATTTTTACGACAACGATTTCGCATTTTCCCTTTTACTTGTTCATTAATAATAAAAAAAATTCCAAATAAGGAATTGGATGCGACTCTGAGTAGAATTGAAACCCTTATTTGGAACACAATTGCAAGAGGCCAACAGTTGCCAGTTACTCAATAAATTAAAAAGGCATTCTCTCTCTCTCTCTCTCTCTCTCTCTCTCTCTCTCTCTCTCTCTCTCTCTCTCTATCTCTCTCTCTATCTCTATCTATCTATCTATCTATCTATATCTATATATATATATATATATATATATATATATATATATATATATATATATATATATATATATATATATATATATATATATATATATATATATATATATATATATATATATATATATATATATATATATATATATATATATATATATATATATATATATATATATATATATGTTTCTGTGAGTATAATTTAAAAATCCCCAAAGATTTTTTAACCTGCTCCTACCAGAAGTTATGATAACAATCCGTTCCGAGTTAAGATGTCCAACATGACCCAAACACGACATTTGAAAGTTGGGAAAAAAAGCCGAGAAGATACAATAAGTGTTTGAACAGTAACTGTAGAGTGAATAAAAGAATTATGATGAAGGTTTAGTGAGGGTTCAGGGAGTTGGACAGAAAGTCTGCAGTAGGATAAGCAATATGAGTTCTTATCGGAAGGTGGGGTAGGGGGAGGATGCTTCTAAATAACAAAAAGAGTTCAGAATAGTCATCAGTGTTTATAGTTAAACTAATTTTACACAATTTGTGTTGCAGTAATAAAGAAAATCAAAAAAAGAAAATGATGATGAATAATGGAACGAAAAACCCTAGTCTTGATGAAAAAATCTTTAGGGCGAATCTGTAGCATCTTTATGAGTGTCTGTGCACGGCAAACAAATGATTTTGACCTAAAGAGGTTCAAAACGAGTCTCTGAGCCCCTGACCTCTTAGACAGTTATTTAGTTCATCTATATCATACGGTCTGCATTTGTGTTTACTCTATACCTATACAAATGCATGGCACACAAACATTTATCTACGGAGGCTCCTCCCAACGTACTCCCCTACAAGTGAGTGGTGAAAACGAATTAAAATTTACTAAATAATTCATATATATATATAGTAGCTATGAAATGGAAACCCCTACCAAATTTGTAGACGGCACATATACTATAGTAGCTCTGTTACTTTAACTGCCATTCCAATAAATTTGTAGCAGAAGATGGTTTAAGTTGCGCGGACTGAAATAATGCTTTTAAAATGTGGAAAATTGTTTCAAATGATTAAGCACAAAGAAAATTTTTTTTTTTAGGAATTAAATGGAACCATGCTTTACCTGTCCTAGTTAGTGATCGATAAAAGGTGTTTTGTCTTATTTGATTAGAGAACGAAAAAGGTGTTTACTTGTCCTGATTAGAGATACGAAAAAAAGATGCTTTACTTATCCTGATTAGAGATACGGAAAAAAGATATTTTACCCGGCCCTGATTATAGAGATACGAAAAAAGGTGTTTTATTTGCCTTGAAGAAATATACGAACAAAGGTGTTTTACTTGTCCTGATTAGAGATACGAAAAAAAGTAATTTTACCTGGCCCTGATTAGAGATACGAAAAAAAGATTGAAGAAAAATGATCAAAACAAACCATTGCTTAACTAACATCTTCTAAACTTAGCGACAAAATAATACTAGATAAAGTTGCACTGAAGATGGTAGAGTCCAACTTTCGAAACTTCGATTTTTAATTTTTGGCAAAACTTTATCAAAAGCTTTCGATATGTGAAGTAACATACAACGATATATATATATATATATATATATATATATATATATATATATATATATATATATATATATATATATATATATATATATATATATATATATATATATATATATATATATATATATATATATAATATATATATATATATATATATATATATATATATATATATATATATATATATTATACCGACTGGGGTCCCCGGCACCGGCCTGGCCGACTAATAATAAGAGAAAACCGTGGTTTACTGCAGGGGTTAAAATTGCAAATTATTACTTTTTAATGGTGGATTATATCAAACAAAATATAAGAAAATTAAGATTTACTTCTTGTTTTTTTTTTAATATTTTCTTTTTCTTTTCCGTTTCTTTTGATCACTCCTCTTCTGCTAGTGAATGTTCATCTTTATGTTTTGATTTTAGATTCCCCCATAAAGATTTGGATGAAAAATGTTTACTTGGGGCACCAGGAAGTCCTCTTCTAATTTTCTGACTGCAGATGTTACATTTAACTACTTTGAGACTATCCTGAAACATTGTAAAGTATTCTCATAATGCTGAAGCTGATCTTTTAGCCATAGTGGCTGAAAGTATAAACAAAATAATAATTTTGAAATAATGTAGCTAAATGATACAATGATGACAATGATATGTATAAATACAGGTTATATTGATAATTTTATATCTTACATTTTTTCAAACTTTACCTTAGGGTCTTTCCTGTGTAAGCCTGTTGAATCACTATTATGAATAAAAAAAAAAATTTTAAAACTTTTTTATATTTTTAAAACTTTTATTATACAAAATCTGTAATTTTCTGAAATTTTTTCCGAGAAAATGCATATAATCATTAATTTAAGTGATGTTGACTATTCTACTCCTTTATAAGTAAATTAATCTCAATTAAAATTATATCTAATTTTCTTAACCTAAAATTTCAGTGCTTTTGACATCTTTACAAATTTTTAAGCAACCCCGGCCCCGGCCTCCCTCCCCAGACCAAATTCCAGCCCTGGTTGGTCCCAGTATATATATATATATATATATTATATATATATATATATATATATATATATATATATATATATATATATATATATATATATATATATATATATATATATATATATTATATATATATATATATATATATATATATATATATATATATATATATATATATATATATATATATTGGTGATTGAGATTTATGAGGTGCTGAGTACCTCTCTTTATTAGCAATTCTAGAATAATGTTTGAATTTATGAGAGAAATTACGAAATCTTAAAACTTTTTTTTCTTGCTCATTAACACATACACACACACACACATTCCCATTCACATTCACACATTCACATATACACATACATTCACATTCACACACACACACACTTTAAGCTATTTTTCTTAGGAGGTTAAATTTTTTACTTATAATAATAATAATAATAATATATAATAATAATAATAATAATAATAATAATAATAATAATAATAATAATAATAATAATAATTTACTCAATTTCTATAAATTTTATTCAGAAATTTGTAATTACAGAAATGCACGGGCCAATATTTTTCGGCTCGCATTAGCCAATACCCGTTTATCATCTTGCGTAACCTGCCCGTACCCACCCGTGATTTTTAAAACAGATTTTTGAGCCCACCCATATCAGCCCATGATTTTTTTAAATGTTTTTTGAGCCCGCCCATAATATCCCGTGATTTTTAAAATGTTTTTCAGCTCACCCATATCAGCCCATGATTTTTAAAAATGGTATTTTGAGCCCGCCCATACCAGCCCGTGTTTTTAAAAACGTTTTTAGAACCCTCTCATATTCTTCCCAATAGAATGTCGTTATGGAAAATTTAGTAGCAACTTTAAAAAATTACAAGTACCTTTTTAATGATTGTTTGAATATAAAATGTACGCACGTTAACTTTCTCAAATAATATATTTTGAATTAAATTTATTTTATTCAACACAGAAGAGTGGATTCTATGAATGACTTATTGAGTAAACTGTCGCTCTATTAACCTGTCATTCACTGTCACTCTCATTTATTAACCTCCAAGCTGAAAGGGAAAAATCTACTACACCTCTCAGTAAAAGTGTCAAACTTCCAAAATTGGGGCCTGACTTTGGTGGAATACTACTCAGAGATAAAGCTCTTACTGCCATGATATCCGAGGTCTTCTCATCTAATTTGATTTCACCACGTATACTCCAGCAGAATGACAACTGCTTGACTACTTGTTGATAACTCTAAGCGCAGTCTCAAGTGTTTTCTTGCACAACAAGAATGTTTATGAAGCAGTTCCCGTTGGTCAAAGTGCATTTGAGAGAAAAATCATAACGACATTAAAACAGTGATCAACTTACTCAGATATTACGAACATAACCAGATCATTTGTGTAAGTATTATAGTGGTCAACTTCATACTATGCCAACAGAAAGACTTCCCTAAGTATCGATGCTTTTTGTTCAAGTGGGGCAGATGAGCTTAGAAGAAGCACTGAAAGCAGGAGTGGCCCATCTGTACTACTCTGGCAGCAGGGATGCTAAACATTGTGAATGAACCAATCGTAAGCCATGACATGATAATAGTTTCTCAGCTGCATATCAAGCTCGATTTGATGAAGCAGTTCGTGAAGGTATTGAATATTGATGACAATAGTATACTAAAACTAACGAGACTTTGATTTGCAATTGCAAATCACTCCTCTCAAATTGACCTCACGCTCTTTCCTGATACCTTTTTGGGTGTTCAACCCATCGAAATTGACCTCAAGTCTGGGGAAAGGGCACCTGGAAGGGCCCCGTGAGCTCCCTAATATCGGTATCAGAAAGTTACATGAGTTTGCAGAATTATAGTGTTCACCTCATTCTCTTTCCTGGACTTTTTTTTTTTTGCTGTTCAATCCGGCAGAAATCTGTTCGAATATGGGGGGTAGGAGTCCGCGGGGGTCCTTGAACAGACAAAAAAAAAGGTCAGGAAGGTCCCTAAGAATGCAACATTGCATGCAATTGCAGAAAAGACCATTAGGTTTTTTTCCAGTCAAAGTCACTATGTATCCTACTGACGACTATCTTCCTTTTATGGCAGTTATAAAAAAAATTCTTTCCTAACAAGAAAACGGACAACTATTAGGTTGTGACTGAAAAAAAATGCTGTTGGTTATATATATATATATATATATATATATATATATATATATATATATAATATATATATATATATATATATATATATATATATATATATATATATATATATATATATATATATATATATATATATATATATATATATATATATATATATATTATATATTTATTTTTTATTTTATGTCTCCTCCGGTGGGCAAAGGCCAAGGCCTACCAATATCCACCGGAGTTGGGAAGCAATCGGATTCGGGGTCGCTAATGGCCGACGTGACCCGATACACGGCGTTTAAAAGTGTAAAAGTCAAAGGAAATTGGGAAAACAGATAAAGGGAGTGTGTTCCAGACTTTACCAGTAGAGTACATGTAAGATTGAGCATAGCGGTTAAGTCTGGGGTCGGAGAGTTGGACAGAGAAAGGATGAGACTGTGTAGAAAGACGTGTCGCACGAGCCCTTCTCGGTGGAGGAGGTATGCGACGTGAGAGTTCAGAAGAGCAATGTCCGTTGTAATAGCGATAGTATAGAGAGAGTGACGCAACAATTCGACGGGAAGAAAGAGATTGGAGAGAGTTAGTAAGAGCAGGAGAGTTGATAAGACGAAAAGCCCTAGACTCCACCTTTTCAAGATGAGCTGTATGTGTGGACCCACCTCAAATATGTGAGGCGTACTCCATACAGGGGCGAACAACACCCCTATACAGAGCAAGCAACTGGGGTGGCGTAAAAAAACTACGAAGGCGCCACAGAACACCCAACCTCTTAGAAGCTTGTTTAGAGAGAGAAATAATGTGATCTTTCCAAGATAGATCACGAGAAAAGAAACACCGAGAATATTGAGAACAGATGAAGGTTTGAGTTGAGTGTTTTCGAAGAAGATGTCATAGTTGTGTGGAAGATTGTGTCGAGTAGAAAGATGGAG
Organism: Armadillidium nasatum; assembly: GCA_009176605.1. Taxonomy (NCBI): domain Eukaryota; kingdom Metazoa; phylum Arthropoda; class Malacostraca; order Isopoda; family Armadillidiidae; genus Armadillidium; species Armadillidium nasatum. Next base: position 12,303 of record SEYY01007768.1, read on the forward strand.
GAATTGAGTTTTTGAGGCATTGAAAACGACCATGTTTTCTCTGCCCCAATTTGAAATAAGAGATAGATCAGAGTTCAGTTGCTCCAAGGCCATCCTTCTTGAATCTATCAACTGCTGTTGGGAGGGACGTCTTTCAAATTGAAAGGAATAATGAAGGGTGGAGTCATCGGCATAGGAGTGTATAGGAGACGAAGTAAT
>SEYY01007768.1:25000-28763 GCA_009176605.1 Armadillidium nasatum
TGTGGTCCTGTCAATCTCGCCGCCCGTGCTGCCCACACACGCGCACGGTCATAACTAACCCCGACAGCAGAGGGATAATAATATTATTATTATTATTATTATTATTATTATATTATTATATTATTATTATTATTATTATTATTATTATATTAACCCTATTATAATTAATTACAGTTCTTTTTCTTTATTATTATTATTATTATTATTATTATTATTATTATTATTATTATTATTATTATTATTTTATATTTTATATTATAGTTATAGTTTAGCTCTCTTAGTGGAAGGCTGAATATGTTGTAGCTAAAATGCTAGTGTGTGTGTGTTTGTGTGTTTTTTTTTCATAGTTTTAATTGTGTGTTATGTTTTTTAATTTTTCTTTAAGTGCAGAATGTTTTAATCACTTAGTGTTTTTATCTCTTAGTGTTTTAAATTAATTATAGGTTATTTTTATTGTCAGTGAAGATCGTCATTTTCAGATAAGTATTGTTTTAAGCTAAGTAAACTTTTACCACTTTAAATTTACTGTATATTTTTTTCGGTCTTTTAACTGAATTTCCTTAGCATAAATTTACTTTATAATTTTTTATAATTATAGCTTTAATATTTTTAATTATTGATTTTTTAATGGTTTTAATAATTTTAATAATATTAATTATTTTGTTTTTAATGTTAGTTTACAATACTGTGTGCTTGCGTGAGTGAGTGTGTGAGTGCGTGCGTACGTGTGTGCGTGTGTCCGTGGTTGTGTGTGTCTGCGCTTTTTTTTTTTAATGTCTACTCCTTATATTACCTTTGCTAACGTCCGTGGCCTTTGATCTAATTTAGCTTCTGTTGAACACCACCTCTCTTCCTCTCGCCCTAGCCTTCTGCTTCTGTCTGAGACCCAGCTGGACAGGGATTCCTTCTCTAGCAATCTTAATGTCTATAACTACAACTTTTTTCACAATTTCCGTCTAAATGGTGGAGTCTGTGCCTATATTAACATTAACACTCCTGTGACACGTCTCGTAAATCTAGAATCTCCTAATTTCGATGTTTTATGGCTTAAAATCTGTCTTCCTACTACTACTATTATCTTGTGTTTTAGCTACTGCTCTCCTAAAGGAACAGATTTTCCAGTTTTTTCCAATATCTTACTACTTCTCACAAGACTATTTAGGGGATTTCAACGTACACCACACTGAATGGTTGGGTTCCTCTCATACTGATGCAGGTGGGAGGGAGGCCAAATCATTCAGCATTCTTAACGACCTGGAGCAATTGATTAGGGAACCCACACACATTCTAGATCGTCCTAACCAATTCTTGAATACACTTGATTTATGCTTCACCACTACTCCTTCTAGATATAAATACACCATTTTCCTGCTATTGGTAACTCTGACCATAATCTTATAGCTCTTCGTTATAATGCTTTCTCTCTCAACAGCTCCACCATGTCCTAAACGTACTTTCTGGCACTTTAATCGGGCTAGTTGGGGGGCAATGCGCCGCTTCTTTGCTAACTATCACTGGAGTGAATCTTGCTTTGTCTCGGGGGACGCTTGACGGGATGGGTAAATTCATTCCATCTTCAACTAAATCTTTTTTCCTCAAAATCCATGGTTTTATGGCAACTGTTCTCTTGTCCTTCGGAGAGAGACAATGCTTATCGTGAATGGAAAAACTCTCCTTCTCCTATCACTCTTGCTAATTTTCATTCAGCTCGGAATCGTTGCAGGGATGTTCTTCGACGGACTAAGCGTACTTTCATAAAAAGGAAGTGCGCTGACCTCCATGGCTCTCCTACTGATAATATGGCCTTTTTAAAAATATCTCTAATACTTCTGTAAATCTGCCTTTCTCTCTTATTCGCTCTGATGGTTCTGTAGCTAATACTCATGAAAAGGCTAATCTCTTCAGCCTCCTTTTTTCATCTAATTCCACCCTGCTCGATTCTGGCATCCCTCCTCCTACTCCTTCTCCTCTCAGGTGTCCCATGCCTCTACCTATAATTACACATGATCGGGTGCATGGGCTTCTGAAATCTATGAACGTTAGGAAGGCCAGTATGGCATTCCCCCTCGTGTTCTGAGAAAGTGTGCTTCCAGTTGGCCCCTGTCTTGTTCAGCTTACTCTCTAATACCTTTACTAATACTTTCCTCTATCTGGAAGCGAATTTGTTCAGTCGATCTCGAAGAAAGTAGCCGCTCTGACTCCTTTAACTATAGACCTATAGCTCTCACTTGTGTTCTATCTAAAATTTTTGAAACTCTCCTCAACTCTCATTTCCTGGATCATTTGGAGTCTCATTCTCTTCTCTCTGATCACCAGTATGGCTTTCGACGCTCGAGGTCAACTGGTGACATACTTCTTCTATCTTCTGCTCTTAGGGACTTTGGGTCTTGTGGTGGGCTTGACATTCCAAGGCTTTCGACCGGTAGGCATGCGTCACTGCACTAAAGCTCCCTTCCTTTGGGTTTCCTCCTTCCCTTTGCTTACTCTTGTCTAGTTTTTCTCTCAATCGTTAAATTTCGGCACTTGTAGATGGAGCGACCTCTTCCTCCTTTTCTGTCAACTGTGGTGTTCCTCAGGGTTCTGTTTTATCTCCAACTCTTATTCTTACTTTTCATCAACGTCTTCTCAAAGCACTTCTAACTCTGTTCACTCTTATGCTAATGACTCAACTCTACATTCTTCTACTCATTTCAAATCGCTCCCTCTTTGCTTCTGAGTTCTTCTCGTCTTCAACTTATTCTATTCTTGCGATCTGGATGGAATTTCCCGGTGGGGTCATAGCAACCTTGTGAAATTCAACTCTTTAAAAACTCAACTTCTTCACATCTCCCTCTCAAAAACACCTCCTAACTTTCCTATCCTTTTCGATGGCTCTCCCGTCTCACCTGGAAATACATTAATATTTTATCTAAACATTAAGAACAATGTCTTGGAAACCACATATCTCAATGGTTGCTAAAGCGGAAGATGGAGTTCTGTTCAGTATTGCGAGAATTTTCTCTTCTGAGCAGTTACTCCAAATATATAAGGGTCTTATTCGCCCTTGTATGGAGTACTGTTCTCATATTTAGGGGGGCTCCGGCTCCTCCTCTCCTTCTGGTAGGGTTGAGTCAAAAGCTAAAGAGATTAATAACTGTCCCCTACTTTCAAACTCTCTTGACCCTCTATCTCTTGCACTGACTTTGGCGCGCTATCCTTTTCTATAGGTATTCAATGGCAGGTGCTCGATGGAATTGGCCTCTCGCATTCCTCCACCGTTGCGTCTCCTCGTGCACAAGGGGTGCCCTGCTTTCGCACCAATTGTTGGACGTAGGAACCCAGGCTTACCCTTGTGTGCCTCCTTCTTTTCCTTCTATTCTGTCTCACCATCATCTATATTTAATCTTCCACTCTTCAAAGCCCGTCTGTCCACCTGAGGGTTGTGCGTTAGATGTGTGTCTAAACGTGTTTCTCATTAATTGTGTCCCCTCTTGAAAAGGGCTCTGCCCGTGGTGGTTTCTGTTAAAAAAAAAAAAAAAAAATTATTATTAATTGATTATTATTATTGTTATTATAAATTATATATATATATATATATATATATATATATATATATATATATATTATATATATATATATATATATATATATATATATATATATATTATATATATATATATAATATACAAACAGATAAAAAGCCAAGCATACATATATCATACATGCTTGATATGTACAATAAAAATATGTAGCAAACTATATGCACATATACATACATGCATAC
>SEYY01007769.1:2500-27961 GCA_009176605.1 Armadillidium nasatum
TTTGCTCAATCACTGGAATGTCCACGCTTTGTGATCGTTCTGGGAATGTTGCACCAAAAGAAATACCTTGTCGTTTAAAAAACAAATGTAATCATTCTAAATTAAGTGTTCAGTAACCTCAATCAAAAGACCCAACTCTTTTAATTGTCTCCTCCAAAACATAATATTTTTTCTACTACATTGAGCAACGCTCGTAAGAGGTTTCACTAGATTTTTTTCTCACTTCGTTAGAGTAATGACAAAAATGGAATTTATCGGACCAGATCATGTTTTGCCTCTTCTGGAGCCCAGTTTTTCCTGAATCCATAGAGCCGTGCGACTTCGTGAAAAGTTATTAGCACTGGGCTCTTCTGAAGTACACTGCTCCAAATATCCATGAAATTAAGTTTGCTTCCAAAAGTTAATTGAAAATCGACTGACTTTAGTGATTTCTTTGACTTTGATATATAATGCGGGGGACTGCGGAAGCTGATGGGATGAGCAGATTCATTTTTTTCGTTCAAATTTTTATCTAGTCAAAATTCATGGTTCTATCGTGCTTGCTGTCGAACCATTTAGGGTAGAGACAATGTGAATTAAGAGCAAAAAAATTCTCGCTCTCCCATTTCTTCAGTTAATTTTCATTCAGCTCTGAATCATTGCAGGATTATGCAACGAGAAGAGCGTACATTAAATATAGATGATGACCTGGTTGATCCTCTTGACAATAACATCTCTAACGACTTATGCAAATCTGCATTCCCTCTTCTTATTACTAATCCTCCAACTAAAAAAATGCTAATATCTTTGGCCTCTTAATTTCCTCAAGTTCAACCCTGGATGACTTTGGCAGTTCTCCACCCGTTCCTTCTTCTCTCAGGTGACCAATACCATATCTGTGATTATATCTGATCAGGTGCATGAGCTCCTGAAATCTAAGAACGTTTTAAGGTAAGTGGCCCGGATGGCACTCCACCCAGAGTTTTGAGGGAGTGAGTTTCTGTGCTGACGCCATATCTAGTTCAGTTATAACTTATAATATCTGTCCCATATTAATAGTACTTTTTCTCAGCACTGGAAGCGAGTAAACGACCAACCTATTCCGAGGAAAGGAAGCAACTTTGATCATTCTAACCATCGTTCAATAATTCTCACTAGACCAGCTTCTCAAAGTATTCCCCCGGAGCATCCACGCACCGCTACCATTGTTGTGGTAGGCCCCTGATATCTTTGGCGTTGAGGAAAGTTAGCTGCAGAAAGTCGTAATCACTATAGATCATCCTGTTATAGTGCTGCATTTGGGCCGAAGTACTTCTCCCTCCCCCTCCCCCTCCCCCTCCTCCACCCCACAACTAGGTTGCTCCTTCAGAGTTAGGAACAAGTGGATATTACTGAGGACTAAATCCAAACTATAAGGGGAGTGCGGCAATTACACCTTCCAATATATATATATATATATATATATATATATATATATATATATATATATATATATAATATATATATATATATATATATATATATATATATATATATATATATAATATATATATATATATATATATATATATATATATATATATATATATATATTCTATTTTTTCAAGTCTTAGGCAAGAAAGAACCCCTCCCAGTGCGAAGAGACGTTTGTGGCATTTCGGTGTTGCAAGCTGGTCGGCCTTGTGGTCGTACTTCTTTTCTAATGTTGCTTCCGTGGGAGGGAACCCTCTGAGTGTGCCAAGCGCATTAATGAGGTAATTCTCTCTGGCATGTAGGCGTACATTCCATATTCTTTCCCTTCCATTAAACTAAACAAACCTTGGTGTAACTCTGTTTGTTCTCGAGCTATTCGCCTTAGAAAATGCAATAATAATCTTTTTGCTTCTTCTTTTTCACGCCCTTTCTGGCATTTTACAAAAAATATAAACTCTAACATTGCTTTTTCCTCTTTCCCTCCTCTACTATCTTCCGACGGCACAATTGCCGTTCTGCCTTCTAAAGCTTAACTCTTCGCTCAAACCTTTGCCTCTAATTCAATCCTAGAAGATTCAGGAGCTATTCCTCCTCCTTTAAATCCCTCCAACTCATTTATGCATAAAATGGCAATTTCTTTCAAAAATATCATTTCTGCTCTCTCTGAGCTTAACACTAAGAAGGCGTACGGTTCTGATGGTATCCCTTGTGGTTCTCAAAACTTGTGCTTCAGAGCTTGCACCTTGCTTTGGTAAACTATTTCGTCTCTATCTTTCTACTTCAACTTTCTCTTCTTGTTGAAAACGTGAGCTCATTCAGCCTGTGCCGAAGGAGGGGGACCCCTCTCAAATTTCTTTAACCTCCGTTCTTTCTGATTGTCAGTATGGTTTCCTTAAGAAACGCTCTACTGGTGATCTTCTTTCCCTTCTCTCTGACTCTTGGCTTTCCGCTCTTCGGCATTTCGGTGAATCTTTTACTGTAGCACTATCCAAACTTTCCTCTTTCGGAATCTATCCTTCTCTCTGCTTTTCTTTCTGGTCGTTCTATAGCTGTTGTTGTAGACGGCCACTATTCATCCTTTAAATCTATTAATAGTGGTGTTCCTTAGGGTTCTGTTCTATCCTACACACCTTCTCTTTATTACTTATCACCTATCCACTCCTAAGCTGATGACTTCACCTTTCATTACCTCTTTCAGTTTAGTGTAGGGTGGGACGCCTTTCAGCATAAAAGTTAATTGACGCTAGAATGGTGTCCTTGCAGCAACTGACCTCGTAATTTAAATTGAGGCAGAGAAAACAGTTGCTTTTTCTTTATAGGGGTGTTGTTCTTCCCTTATGGAGTACGCCTTACACATCTGGGGTTGATCCACTCATACAGCTCTCCTTGAAAAGGTGGAGTCTACGACTTTTCGTTTTTTCAATTCTCTCGCCCAATTTCTTTCTGCCCGTCGAAATGTTGCGCCACTTTCTCTGTACTATCGCTATTACAACGGACCCTGCTCTTCTGAACTCTCCTGTCCCATACTTCCTCCACTGAGAAGGGCTCGAGCGACAAGCCTTTCTTTGTCCAACTCGCTGACCGCAGAATATACCGCTTTGCTCAATCTTAAATGTACTCTACTGGTAAATTCTGGAACAGTCTGTTTTCCCAATTTCTTTTGATTTTTACACTTTCAAACGCCGTGTATCGGGACATGTCGGCGTTTAACGATTAGTTTCCGGTATTGCCACAACTCGGGTGGAAATTAGTAAGCCTCTGGCCTTTGCCCACCAGAGAAGACAAAAAAATTTATATATATATATATATATATATATATATATATATATATATATATATATATATATATATATATATATATATATATATATTATATATATATAGGGGGAGGACGTAGCGCCGTCCGAAGCGATGCAAGTACCCCCCATTGGGCATAACCCACGGAGTGATAGGATGGGCTAGACCATTCCGTTTCACTCCGTTGCCCTTTGGTTCGTTCCTTTTCGCGTTTCATCTTCTCAGAGGGTCTCTAGTGTACCCTTGACTCACATTGGAGTGCCTATGCTCCAACCTTCCTCCTTCTTCACATGTGTCCTACAATATTTACAAACGCTTACACATACATTACCTATTAATTAATCAAAAATGGCAAAACATAAATCTGCCTCGGAGAATCCAAGAGGGGCGGATTCCAAATATAGCCCCTCATCTACTCCTTCCCCCATCACCACTTGGGAGTTGGTGGCCTCCGGTGATGGGGTTGGCGCCACCAAGACCTTGCCGGCTTGCCCTGGTGCACGGTCTTCGTTTTTCATTAATTTCTACAACATTCGCGGTCTTTTTTCTAATCTCCACTTTGTCGAACACCACCTCTCTTCTTCTAGACCTCATCTCTTGTTCTTAACTGAAACTCAGGTGTCTGAGTGCTCTGACAGCAAACCCTACTCTGTTTCCTCCTACTGTCTCTATCCTCAATTTTCAGCCAAAGGCGGATGTTGCGCATATGTGCGCAACGATGTTGTCTGTTCTCGTGTCTCTAATTTGGAGTCTTCTGAATTCTCAACTTTATGGCTCAAACTTTCTTGTAATTCTACAACTAAATTTATTTGTTCTGTCTACTTATCTCCTAACTCTACAGACTATCCAAAATTCTTCGACTATCTTAACTCCAAAATAGAACACATTCTTTCTTCTTCTCCTTTCTCTCTGAAATCATCATTTTAGGTGATTTCAATGTTCACCACCGCCAATGGCTTTCATCTAGTTCTCAAGATCCAGCTGGTGAACTCGCCTTCCAATTTTCTATCCACAACCTTGAGCAGTTGGTGCAATTCCCTACCCGTATCCCTGACCGTCTTGGTGATGAACCCAACATTCTAGACCTTTCTCTAACTTCTAATCCTTCTCCTTATACTGTTAAACTCTTTCCTTCTCTGGGTTCATCTGATCATCTTCTTATCTCCGTATCTTGTCCTGTCTCTTCATGTCTTCCGCAAGAACGGCCCCCGCCATCGGCGAGGAGACGTTTCTGGCATTTCGGTGCCACTAACTGGTCTGACTTGCGGTCGTACTTTCTGATTTTCCATGGAATGATTACTGTTTCCGTGGGAGGGGTCCCTCGGAGTGTGCAGAGCGCATAACTGAGGTGATTCTCTCTGGCATGGAGGCGTACATTCCATATTCTTTCCCTTCCACTAAACCCAATAAACCTTGGTTTAACTCTGCTTGTTCTCGTGCTATCCGCCGCAGGGATGCTGCCTTCAGGGACTACCGTCGTCTTCAAACTCCAGAATCTCATGCAACTTATATTTCATCCCGGAATCGTGCAAAATCTATTCTTCGAGATACTAAAAACTCTTTTCTCCGTCGCAAATGCAATAATCTTTCTGGCTCCTCTTCCTCTCGCCCTTTCTGGCATTTTGCAAAAAAATGTCAACTCTAACTTTGCTTCTTCCTCTTTCCCTCCTCTAGTATCTTCTGACGGTACAACTGCCGTTTTGCCTTCCTCTAAAGCTGAACTCTTTGCTCAAACTTTTGCCTTAAATTCAACCTTAGACGATTCCGGAGCTGTTCCTACTCCTTCAACCCCCTCTAACTCATTTATGCCTAAAATTGTAATTTCTTCTAAAGATGTCACTTCTGCTCTCTCTGAGCTTAACACTAAGAAGGCGTACGGTCCTGATGGTATCCCTCCTGTGGTTCTCAAAACTTGTGCTTCCGAGCTTGCACCCTGCCTTGGTAAACTATTTCGTCTATGTCTTTCTACTTCAACCTTCCCTTCTTGCTGGAAACGTGCGCTCATTCAGCCTGTGCCGAAGAAGGGGGTCCCCTCTAAGCCCTCTAACTATCGTCCTAATTTTTTAACCTCCGTTCTTTCTAAAGTTTTCGAATCTATCCTTAACAGGAAGATTTGGAAACATCTCAATTCTTCTAATCTTATCTCAGATCGCCAGTATGGTTTCGAAAGAAACGCTCTACTGGTGATCTTCTTTCCCTTCTCTCTGACTCTTGGTCCTCCGCTCTTCGGCATTTCGGTGAATCTTTTGCTGTAGCGCTGGACATATCGAAAGCTTTCGATAGAGTCTGGCACAAAGCTTTGATTTCCAAAATTCCCTCTTTCGGAATCTATCCTTCTCTCTGTGACCTTCTCTCTGATTTCCTTTCCGGTCGTTCTATAGCTGCTGTTGTAGACGGCCACCGTTCATCCTATAAATCTATTAATAGTGGTGTTCCTCAAGGATCTGTCCTATCCCAAACACTTTTTCTGCTTTTCATTAATGACCTTCTCTCTATTACTTCATCTCCTATCCACTCCTATGCTGATGACTCCACCCTTCATTACTCTTTTCATTTTGAAAGACGCCCCTCCCAGCAACAGTTAATAGAGGCAAGGAGGGTGGCCTTGGAGCAACTAACCTCTGATCTATCTCTCATTTCCAATTGGGGCAAAGAAAACATGGTCGTTTTCAATGCCTCAAAAACTCAATTCCTCCATCTTTCTACTCGACACAATCTTCCACACAACTACGACATCTTCTTCGAAAACACGCAACTCAAACCTTCATCTCTCCTTAATATTCTCGGTGTTTCTTTTTCTCGTGATCTTTCTTGGAAAGATCACATTACCTCTCTTTCTAAACAAGCTTCTAAGAGGTTGGGTGTTCTGAGGTGCCTTCAATATTTCTTCACACCACCCCAGTTGCTTGCTCTGTATAGGGGTGTTGTTCGCCCCTGTATGGAGTTTGCGTCACACATCTGGGGTGGTTCCACACACACAGCTCTCCTGGAAAAGGTGGAGTCTAGAGCTTTTCGCCTTATCAATTCTCCTGCTCTCACTAATTCTCTCCAATCTCTTTCTGCCCGTCGAAATGTTGCGTCACTCTCTCTCTACTATCGCTATTACAATGGACACTGCTCTTCTGAACTCTCTCGTCGCATACCTCCTCCATTAAGAAGGGCTCGTGCGACTCGTCTTTCTACACAGTCTCATCCTTTCTCTGTCCAACTCTCTGACCCCAGACTTAACCTCTATGCTCAATTTTACATGTACTCTACTGGTAAAGTCTGGAACACACTTCCTTCATCTATTTTCCAAACTACCTATGACTTAGGCACCTTTAAACGCCGTGTATCAGGTCATGTCGGCCTTTAATTTGACCATGTTTCCGACTTTCCTCCCAACTCTGGTGGAACAATTGGTAGGCCTCTGGCCTTTGCCCACCAGAGGAGAAATAAAAAAAAAAAATATATATATATATATATATATATATATATATATATATATATATATATATATATATATATATATATATATATATATATATATATATATATATATATATATATATATATATATAAGCCTGTGCAAAGGAAGGGAAGCTCTTTTAGCCCTTAATAATTGCTATATTGCTTCAATAGTTTTGAATCTATCCTTACGAAAATTTGGAAATGTTTTATATTTTTCAATTCTTTTTCCAACTGCATAACTGGTTTCCGTAAAGAGCTCTCTAATGGTTATCTTTCTCTTTTCTCTGCTTCTTGATCCTTTGTTTTTTGGGGGGTGCATTTCTATGAAACATCTGTTGCAGAGCAGGGTATATCGAAAGCCTTCACAGCAAAAAAGGTATTGTACGTTTCTGCAAGGTTTTGGATACTATCAACTGGAAAGTACCAAAACCCTTGCAGAAACTTACAAGACCTTTTTTGTTGGGTTCGATAAGTCTTGCAGTTTTGATTTCTAAACTACTTTTTAAATTTTATCCTTCGTTAATTTCCTATCATATCATTCTATTTCAACTATTGTAGATAGCTATCATTCAGTTTATTCTATTTTAATGTCATATCCCCAACTATTTTTTTTGTTTTTGTTTTACTTTTCATTAATGACCTCTTTTTATTTCATTCTTCATCTTAACCACTGCTATGACAACGGTTCCCTCCCCATCTTAATTACTTACTCCTTTTATGTTGAAAGGCGTCCCACCCTATAGCAATTAACTCATGTTAGGAAATTGGCTTTGGAAACTAAAGAAAAACGATTTGTTTTGAAGGGGTAAATAGAAGTGCAACAAAGCCAAAAAAAAAATTTTAAATAGTTATCACCACCGCTCACGGGCACAGCCCTACTCTAGGGTGGGATTTTAAAATAATAATAAAAATAAAAAACATTACAATTCCCACCCACAATTCACCATAGGTGAACAAAGAAGTGAGTTTTAAAGTAACTGAGATTAAATTTATCAGAAAATACACAAGATAGAATAGAATTCCTCAAAACAGAGGTGGCTGAAAAGAAAGAAGTTCCACAACGGACAAGCCTGGAGTTGCCTATGCACACAAAATTCATGTGCCGAAAATGCACTTCTTGTGCTGCAAGGAAGCTGTAAAGGTGGAGGTACACGTGTAGTCAATTCTCTCGATCATATGCCGCTGTGGTTCCTATAGAAAAGAAACAATGCACCAACGTCACGTTGAAAAGATAAAGGGTCAAGTGAATTGGAAAGAGCAGAACAGTTCATTTGACTCGACCCTATCTAAAAACCGGTGAAACCTGAGCCACCGCAGACATGAGAGCAGTATTCCATGAAAGGTCAGATGCTCTTATATAATTGAAGAAAATTAAATCTCGCAGGCTAAAAAGAACTCTCAGCTTCTTTTTTGAGGTCACCCTAGCAACCATTGTGATGTGAGGTTTCTAAGACACTTCTTTGTTTATTTGAAGGTCAACGATGTTTATATTGTCAACAGGAGAAAGAACCATCGAAAGATATTAAAATGTTAGATGTCTTTGTGAGGGAGATTAATAGAAGCCAAGTTTTTAAAGAGTTGAACTTCACAAGGTTGAGACGACCCCACTAGGGTATTGTATCCAGATTAGAAAGAATGGAATCAGAAAGATGAAGACGTGAGGCAAATCTAGGTGCAAAAGAGGGTGCAGATTTGAAAGGAGTACAAGAAGGGAGGGTTGAGTCATCGGCATGTGAATGGATAGGGTTAGATGAGCAGCTGAAAAGTGTCATTAATGAAAAGTCGGAATAGAGTAGGTAGGAGACAAGACAGAAAACCCTGAGAAACATCGCACTGACAGGAAAGGAAGAAGACGCCTCATCAACAACAGCCGAAATGGAAAGCTAGAAATAAGCAAGTAAAGAGGAGAAAACCCAAAGGACCAAAGGAGGGGAGCTTGGAAAGCAGTGACGCATGTCATACCCGGTCAATGTCTTTGATATATCAAGCGCCACCATACAAGACTCTCCATAGTCCCTAAGGATAGAACATCATAGATCTGTGAGATAGGAAAGTATATCATCACACTGATGATGATTGAAAAGAAGGGAATGAAATTCCACATGATCCAAGAAATGAGTCGAGGGGAACGAATTATAGGATGATAGTTAGAAAGATCAGAGCGGCTACCTTTTTTTCGAAATAGGTTGGACAAATGAGGGCCTCCAACACAGAAAGAAAAGTTAAACAGGGGACGGAGTCAACTCGGAAGCTCAATCCCTTAAAACTTAGGTCGGAATACCATTCGGAAAGTTTGCCTTCCTAAGGGTCATAGGTCTCAGAAACCCATACACTTGATCAAATGTAATATCAGGTAATGGCATGGGATATCTAAGAGAAGGAAAAAGAGGATTGGCATTGCCAGAGTCGTCCAGGGTTGAATTAGAGGAAAACAGGAGTATTAGTAACAGGACCATCAGATCGAATAAGGGGGGGGAAAGGAAGATTTACAGGTGTTAGAGGTTTTTGGCAAGAGGTCAGAAAGAATTATCAGTTGGATAATTAAGGTCAGCGCACTTTTGGTGAAAGTCCGATTTGCTTGTCGAAGAATATCTTTGCAACGAATCCGAGCTGAATGAAAATTAGCGAGTGACAAGAGAATGAGAATTTTTCAACTCTGAAATCTCGAGTCTGAATGACACGAAAGCAAGCATGATCGAACTTTGAATTTTGAGGAGAAAGATTGAGAAAGTTTTCATCCCATCAACGATTTCACTCCCCTCAATATCGGCAGAAACGGAAGAGTCATTAGAGACAAAGCGGTCCGTCCATGGATAGTTAGCGAAGCAACAACGCAAAGCACCCAAGTACGTCCAATTAAAGCGCCAGAAGATATGTTTGGGGTATGGTGGGCAGTTTGAGAAAACATGAAAATTAAGTGAAATAAGGTTGTGGTCAGATTTACCGATAGGAGCGAAGGCAAAATATTTATAGAGTAGTAGTAGTGAAGCATAAGTTAAGGGTGTTCAAGAACTGATGGGGACGATCCGGATGCGTATAAATTTTTCAATGTTACTCCAGATTATTGATAATCCTGAATTATTGACCTACTCCCTTCCTGAATTAGCATAAGAGGAACCCAACCATTCAGTGTTTTCTACACTGAAATCCTCTAACAAGAGGACCTCAGTATTTGGGTGAAAAGATTTAAGTCTCGTGAGAAATAGTTAGATACTCAAAAAAGGTGGAAAAATCGGTTCTAATGGAAGAACAGTAGAAGAAACACAAGATTATTGTAGTTGTAGGAAGAAGGATTTTAAGCCATAAAACATCGAAGTTAGGATATTCGAGAATTCCAAGACGTTACTGAAATGCTGGTGTTAACGTATGCACATCGCCTTTAGAACAAAAATTCTGAGGTTATAGTTAGATATATTAAAAAAGTTAATATGAATCATAGAAATCTGGGTCTCAAACAAGAGCAAAAGGTTAGGATGAGAGTTTGAAAGGTGATATTCCAAGGATGACAAATTTGAGCATAAGTCACATACACTGGTAAAGTCACTCCTGCACACACCTTCTATTCAACACACACACACACAATTAAAACAGACAAACAAAAAAGTAAAACTGAAGCCGAAATATTGCCTACATTAAAAAATTCCAAAATTTAAAAGGTTAAAATTAACATGAAATTAAGACATTCTAATACTCGCAAACTCACTCCTCCCCCTCTCATCTGTTAACTTGTATCACAATATAATCCTAAAAACCAAAATATATAAAAGCGTGTTAAATTAATTTAATTTAAGTTCCTAAACTTAAAGTATATCGAATTCTAAAACGATTTTACTCCTAAAGAATAAAACTTACTAAAATGATAAAACCTGTATTAAGAAAATTAAAAAGTTAGAATTTGCAGTTAGCTTTTAAAAATGCCGATCTTCATAGCAACATATTTAATAAACACACTTTATCATTAGACGGCTAAAACACTAATTAAAACAATGAAAGAAAAAAACGAAGAAAAGTTAAATCCCACCATGAGAGAGCACATATAACAATTCACTCGACAAAACCCGAATTCAAAAAATAGGCATAATTATTTTGGCTGAAAATTAAAATCTAAAAACTATGAGCTATTACTTGAAATACGACTAAAGCAAGTGTATATGAGCTATTATTATTTCGTTCTTTATATTATAAAAGCAAGATTCTTTTCTCTTCATCCTATTGGCAGTTTTCAATTTAGAATGACATGCTTATAGAAAGTTTATCATTCATCAATATACCTTATTTCAAAGGTGAATAAATTTAAAATTGGGCAGTAAAAGCTGCAATATGAAAAAGATTTTAATAAAAAGTAAAACAAGGAATGCGTACTACAAACATCGTATAAGTTCGACTTATTAAACCAGTCCCATTAATGAATATAATTGAAGAAAACATTCAAATTCTAACCAATGAATTTTAAGACTTAAGCAATGGCATCATCCTTAGTAACTGGGAAAGGAGTAGGTACCGTTTCAGCTCCACAATCTGCAATAACCACATCTTTAGTAGGCCTATCACGACCATCAGTAGGATTTTTCTCAATGGTTCTGACAACACTCTAGAAAAGAAAAGAATAAAATTAGTTCTTACTCAATATATTATTGTTAAAAATGTAAAACAAACTAATTATCTTTTAAATTTAATCTATCTTAGTCTTAGTATGACATTGTTGTGATTTTAAAAAACACATTCATACACTACTAACAAGTTTATTAAACAAGCAATCAGGAATCTGGATAAAAAAAAAACTAATATCAAAACCAAATTATTACCATTCCTTCCAAGACTTTTCCAAATACAACGTGTTTTCCATCAAGCCAATTTGTTTTGATAGTCGTGATGAAAAATTGAGAGCCATTTGTGTCTTTTCCAGCATTAGCCATTGAAAGCCAACCAGCTCCATAATGTTTCAACTTGAAGTTCTCATCGGCGAATTTCTCTCCATAAATACTTCTTCCTATATTTATATAAATATGATAATGAATAAAGATATTCTCTCTCGGTAATCTAATAAAACAAAAGCGTGCATAACTCAAATTCTTAGTCCTTACTACATATTTTAACCTATAGATGATAATACATATGCTTTTTAATCTACAATCATAAAGCCATAATGTACATATTTTTAATAGTTTTACACTTATCTAAAAATTCATCATTTCATGGTAATGTATGTGCACAATACCAATATAGTTTTAAGAAGGTTTCAGGGTAAATTAAAAACTTTTCTTTTTCACCATGCTTTTAAACATTTTTAAATTAATCAAATCAATATATATAATACATCCTCCGGTGGGCAAAGGCCAGAGGCCTGCCAAACTCCACCAGAGCTGGAAAAAACCTATCTTGACCAAAGGAGGCGTTTGAAAATATGCAAGTCAAAGGAAGTGGGGAAAACAGATAAGGGGTGTGTGTTCCAGACTTTACCAGTAGAGTATATGCAAGATTGTGCATAGCGGTTAAGTCTGGAGTTGGACAGAGAAAGGATGAGACTGTGTAGAAAGGCGTGTTTCACGAGCTCTTCTCAATGGAGATAGTTTGCGACGAGAGAGTTCAGAAGAGCAGTGTCCTTTGTAATAGCGATAGTAAAGAGAGTGACGCAACAAAATTCGACGGGTAGAAAGAGGCGAACAACCCACCTATAGAGAGCAAGCAACTGGAGCGGCGTGAAGTAATTCTGAAGGTGTCTGAGAACTCCCAACCTCTTAGAAGCTTGTTTAGAAAGAGAAGTAATGTGATCTTTCCAAGAAAGATCACGAGAAAAGGATACGCCAAAAATATTAATAACAGATGAAGGTTTGAGTTGTGTGTGTTTTCGAAGACGACATCATAGCTGTGTGCAAGATTGTGTCGAGTGGAGAGATGGAGGAACTGAGTTTTTGAGGCATTGAAAACAACCATGTTTTCTCTGCCCAATTTGAAATACGTGAATACATTGAAATCACCTAATATGATGATTTCAGAGAAAGGATAAGAAGAGAGAATATGCTCCATTTTGGGAGTTTAAATAGTGGAAGAATTTAGAATAGTCAGTAGAATTAGGAGATAAATGAACAGAACAAATGAATTTAGTCATAGAATGGCAAGAGAGCCTGAGCCACAAGGTGAAAAATTTGGAAGACTCCAAATTGGAGACACGAGAACAAATGACATTGTTGCGCATGTATGCACAACAACCGCCTTTGGCTGAAAATTGAGGATAGAAACAGGAAGAAACAGAATATGGTGTGCTGTCAGAATGCTCAAACATCTGAGTTTCGGTCAAGAATAAGAGGTGATGTCCAAGAAAGTGGAAACTTTAGTGCAGACTGTGAATGTTGCAGAAATTAATGAAAAAAATAGACCGTGCATCAGGACAAGCCAGCTGCACAGTCTTCGTGGCACCAACACCAAAGTCCACCAACTCTCAAGTGATGATGGGAGAAGGGGTGGATAAGGGGCTATTTTTGGAAGCCGCTACTGTTGGAGACTGCATTATTAAATTTTTTTATATACAAAGGGTGTAGTTTGTATTAGTGTTTTGTGTGTGTGATGGAGAGCTTACTCCGTGTAGAAGGTGAGCGTGAAAGGGAGCAAACCAAAGGGCACAAGGATGAGATGGGAAGTACCCTAATTAACATCCCATATACCCAATTGGGGTAATCTCATTGCCTCGGAAGTGACACTTCGCTTCCCCATATATATATATATATATATATATATATATATATATATATATATATATATATATATATATATATATATATATATATATATATATATATATATATATATATATATATATATATATATATAATATATAAAAATTTGTACTGCTTTATTCAAACAAAATTTGCCTTCATGGAGAACTAACTGTATTCATATTCAGTAAAATATGTTCAAATACTCTGAATACTTTGATAAATTTTAATCTTAGAATTTTCCTTTTTAAACCCTAAAGATTTTTAGTTTTTAAAACACATGAAAAAACAAAATAAAAACAGATAAGATTTTTATTTTTTTTTTCAGTTACATAACTGGAAGCAAATTCATTTTAATTAAAAAAAAAAAAAAAAAAAAAAAAAAAAAATTAATATTTTTTTTTTTTTTTTTTTTTTTTTTTTTTTTTAATTTTTTAATATATTATATATGTATATATATATATTTTTTTTTTTTTATTTCTCCTCTGGTGGGCAAAGGCCAGAGGCCTACCATTGTTCCACCAGAGTTGGGAGGAAAGTCGGAAACATGGTCAAATTAAAGGCCGACATGACCTGATACACGGCGTTTAAAGGTGCCTAAGTCATGGGTAGTTGGGAAAATAGATGAAGGAAGTGTGTTCCAGACTTTACCAGTAGAGTAAATGTAAGATTGAGCATAGAGGTTAAGTCTGGGGTCAGAGAGTTGGACAGAGAAAGGATGAGACTGTGTAGAAAGACGAGTCGCATGAGCCCTTCTTAATGGAGGAGGTATGCAGTTCAGAAGAGCAGTGTCCATTGTAATAGCGATAGTAGATAGAGAGTGACGCAACATTTCGAAGGGCAGAAAGAGATTGGAGAGAATTAGTGAGAGCAGGAGAATTGATAAGGCGAAAAGCTCTAGACTCCACCTTTTCCAGGAGAGCTGTGTGTGTGGAACCACCCCAGATGTGTGACGCATACTCCATACAGGGGCGAACAACACCCCTATACAGAGCAAGCAACTGGGGTGGTGTGAAGAAATACTGAAGGCGCCTCAGAATATATATATATATATATATATATATATATATATATATATATATATATATATATATATATATATATATATATATATATATATATATATATATATATATATATATATATATATAATTATTATTTATCTTATCTAATACTAATTTATTATTTTTAACTACATAATGAAAACTACAACCGAAATTACATATTCAAACAGCAATTACATTATCCATTCATTAAATAAAAAATATGTAAAACTTCCCCGAAATTTCATAAAACAAGGATTGAAATTAAACAATCAATTAATAAAATCTCATAAAACTACAAATTCCTATAAAAATTGGACAAATAAAATCTAAATAATCCACAAATATAAAAATATTCAGAAACTAATAATATATTAACTAAATAACCTACTGGCCAACACTTAAACAAAGTATTATACACCCCAAAACAGAAATTAAAAAATGAATAAATAATAAACAACTTAACGCCATCACACCACAAACACACAAAACACCATAAAACTATAAAAACTTGCAAGGACCAGACAACATTAATATTCACCTAAAACACCTATCCATCCACACAATCATACATAACCTCCATCTTCAACAAATCCATCCAACTCAACTATATCCCACCCCAATGGAAAAAAGCATTAATCATCCCTAAACTAAAACCTGGCAAAGACCCTTCAAACCCCTCCTCTTACCGCCCAATCTCCCTATCCACCATGAAAAACTAATAAATTCTATCCTCCAATTCATCAACAAAACTTCCAACACGGGTTCAAACCCAACCACTCCACCACCACTGCACTTACCAACATCATCCAACCTATAATAAACGGACTAAACCATAAGCCTTATCACAAAACTATACTAATAGCGATACTGTCCCGAGACATAATCTTATCCATAAAATCCTCCAATCCAACATCCCAACAAACACTAAGAAATGGCTATCCAACTTCCTATCAGGAAGAACCGCCCAAATACAACAAAACGGCCATAAATCACGTACCATCAACATTAAGAACGGAGTTCCCAAGGAGCCATACTCTCCCTCTATTCAACCTTACACAGCAGACCTCCCACAACCCCAAACAACTTTCACCCGCATCACCTCATACGCCGACGACATAACTATAGCCACCACTCACGAAGACCTCACCACCGCAACATCACTCACTCAAGACTACCTAACTCAACTCCAAACTTGGCTAGTCGAAAACAGGATGACAGCATCCCCAAACAAATCCTCCATAACCCTCATAACAACAGACAAACAAACACATATCCAACACCCCCATACCCTTCAACAAAACCCAAAGATTTCGGCCTAACATTGACACTCACCTCACTTTCTCCAAACACATTCAAAATACCACCTCAGCCGCAAAGAAAACTCAACATCCTCAAAACAGTGGCCAACACAGACATACACAACAACATACAAACCTCAATTGCAATCTACAAACAATTTATACGCCCCACCATTAACTACGCCTCCCCTGTCTGGCACCCTCTGCTCTCCGACCAAAACTTAACGACACTCCAAATAACACAAAATAAAGCCCTTCGCACCATCACCGGCTGCACACGCACAACCCCTCAACAACACCTACATAACGAAACCAAGATACTACCTATAAGGAATCACCTCGAAATGATAGGCACCCAATTTTACGCAAAAACACGTCTACCCACACACCCTTGTCACAAAACTCTCCTCCATACCAAACAAAGACTAAAACAACTCCATCGTCCACTGGGCCTTTTACAAACATCCTAAATCATCCCCTCCCTCCCAATACCACAAACCAAACATATTCATACTCAACTAACGCATTCCTACCTGATAAACAGACTTCCAAACTACATTCTTAACACACACCCTCCCGAAATAAATCCCGACTTCAACAACTTTCCAAGATACTCACAAATCTCCTTAGCAAGGCTGAGATGTGGGCACCATCCAAACTTACAACAATACAAACACAAATTCAATTTAAACCAGGCAACATCTTCCACTTGTACCAGATGCAGAAGGGCCCCGGAGACCGTAATCACTTTCTTTTACTCTGTCCTTCTAACTTCGCCCCAAAATCTTCTGGGGCATCACTTCTTTGAATGATCTCTGGACGAGACCGACTGCGGTGGGAGGCTTCATTAGCGAAGTGTGGCCACCTCAGCGTGGGGTGGTCAGGGGTGAGAAGGTAAAAAAAAAAAATATATATATATATATTATATATTATATATATATATATATATATATATATATATATATATATATATATATATATATATATATATATATATATATAATATTATAAATATTATAATCTATTATTATGCAAAGCTCTACAAACTTGAAATTTTTTTATATTATTATTATTATTATTATTATTATTATATTATATTATTATTATATATTATTATATTATATATTATATATATATATATATATATATATATATATATATATATATATATATATATATATATATATATATATATATATATATACTTCCATTGTAAATGCAATAATCTTTCTGGTTCCTCTTCCTCATGCCCACTTTCTGAGATTTTTTGCAAAAACTATCAACCCTAACTTGCTCAATTCGAATTTCAGGGTTCTGACTTTGGAATCAAATTCAAGAAATTCTAATACTCTAGATTTGGATTTGTTAAATTCAAAATTGGTTGGATTCAAATTCAAAAGTTCATATTCACCCATCATTATATATATATATATATATATATATATATATATATATATATATATATATATATATATATATATATATATATATATATATATATATATATATATATATATATATGCTTACCTCCAGTACCATCTCCTCTGGTAAAATCTCCACCTTGTAACATAAAGTTGTCAATAACTCTATGGAATTTTGATCCCTTGTAACCTTCTCCTTGAGGATTTAAAGCTAATTGTTTAAAGTTATTAACTGTTTTTGGAACCGTGCCCCCAAAAAGACCAATTACAATTCTTCCTGCAGCTTCACCACCAATCGTTATATCAAACCATACCTTTAAAAAAGAAATTTTACCTATGATTACCTTTGACAATTAAGAACAATATTTAGATTATGTATAGTCACTAAATATTCAATTATCTTTTGAAAATTTTTCAATTAATATATATATATATATATATATATATATATATATATATATATATATATATATATATATATATATATATATATATATATATATATATATATATATGGGATGGAGTGAAGTATCGGTATCGGTATCGGTATTGGCAAAAATTTTGTATAGGAGTAAAGTACCGGTATCGGTAAGTATCGTATCGGCATATTTTTAGGTATTGGGTATCGGTTTTGGGGCATTTTTTGGTATTGGTAAAAATTTTGGTATCGCTCCATCCCAAATATATATATATATATATATATATATATATATATATATATATATATATATATATATATATATATATATATATATATATATATATATATTAATATATATTATATAAAAATATTCAAAACTAATCAAAATTTCAAAAATTACAGCTTTTAGGTGAGAAAAATAGGCATTAATTACCTGAAACTAATTTTTTTTAAAAGAAATATGAACTTTCCTTAATATTTTTATATAAAAAAGTATATGGAAATATGCTCAATAATATTTTTAAAAAATTTTTAAAATTAAAGGTGATAAAAAATGAAACATAGGGAAACTAACCACTGTATATTATTTAAAAAAAATGGCTATACAGTAGTGCTATTTATTAAAATAAAGGGTAAGACTATTAAAGATCATCGAAAATATTTTGAAAGAAAAACACACTATTTCCAACTAATATTTGACAAATAGCAAGGATATGTATGGGGGCATATTTTCAGCACATTCCCTTTGTTATTATTGACCTGTGAATAGATAAAATCTTTGATTTTGGTTTAAATCAGTTTCTCAACCCGTGTTCACATGGACCCCCAGAGGACCATAAAAGCTTTGGGAGAGTTCTCAAGGAAAAAATGCTTTTTTAATTTAGGAATGTTACATATGAAAATATTGGTGTCCACATACGGAAAGTTAAGACTCAGGGGGGTCCATAAGTGAAAAAAAATTTTTTGGGAAACCCCAGTTCAGATATTATTGAGTTTTTCATTTCTGACCAAAAAATACCCTCTAATTATTAAAATTAAAGTTTTACATATAAAAAAATTTTTTTTTTTTTTTTTTTTTTTTTTTTTTTTTTTTTTTTTCATAAGTTGTATAATTTGGCAAGATATATATTTTTTTTATTTTTTTATTTACAACAATTTTTAGTAGGACTATGCAAAATATTTTTGATGCTATGTAATGGAAATGGTAAGGTATACAAAAGGTAAATTATTTTGCATACCAATTATGCTGCTGTACATAGGAAGAACTTCAATAATATGAAATTTTCCTTATGCACAGCATAACCATTCAAAAATGGTTAGGTTTGAAATCAAACTTTTCAGAAGTTGTACAGTTGGACAAGATGCGCATTTTTTTTATCTGGAACAATTTTTTATATACACAACAATTTTGCTGCTCTACATGGTAAAATTTTAAAAATATTTCCCATGAATAGTGGAAAAATTATTATATATATATATATAATAATTTTTCGACTATTCATGGGAAATATTTATATATATAAACCTATTTATCTAAATAATGTTTATTTTGACCAACTGTGCCTCTGAAAACTTTATGTAGATCAGTTGAAATTAATATAAAAGTTAAGATATTTTAAAGGTTAGTTTTACACTGTGGTGATTAGTTTTTATCCAGTTTCAGAAAAAAGTAAAAAATACTTTCAAAATTAGTTTTTAATACTTTTACAGTAAGATGAGGTAAAAAAAATTTTCAAAATTTAATTTGATTATTATTTCTAGTCAAGAATGTCATGACTTTTCAGAATTTATCAATGAACATTTTGAAATTTAATGAAAATGTTGTCACTGAGGAAAGTTTAACAGATATGAGGCTAGAGAAGGAAAGCCAATCAGACAATTTTTCCTTTGTATTTCATTATAGCTATCACTAGGGTGAAAATTTAAAAGTTAAAGTTAAAAATTTTGTTTTTTGTCTTTTGCTCAGGTTTCATAGTTTTAGACTGTTTCTGTGTAGTTAAAAACAATTTTTTGCTCTGTGATATTGATCATATAATTTTCTTTTCAGTTCCCTTGATGATGGTTTAATGATAATGGAACTGTAACGCTAGACTTCATTAAATATAAAAAAAATGCATAATGTAATACTTTTTTTTCAAAATATTTTGATCATTCGAAAGTAAAATATGGCCATACTTTTGCTATATATATATATATATATATATATATATATATATATATATATATATATATATATATATATATATATTATATTATATAAGAGAGAGAGAGAGAGAGAGAGAGAGAGAGAGAGAGAGAGAGAGAGAGAGAGAGAGAGAGAGAGAGAGAGAGAGAGAGAGAGAGAGAGAGAGAGAGAGAGAGAGAGAGAGAGAGAGAGAGAGAGAGAGAGAGAGAGAGAGAGAGAGAGAGAGAGAGAGAGAGAGAGAGAGAGAGAGAGAGAGAGAGAGAGAGAGGAGGGACGAGAGAGAGAGAGAGAGAGAGAGAGAGAGAGAGAGAGAGAGAGAGAGAGAGAGAGAGAGAGAGAGAGAGAGAGAGAGAGAGAGAGAGAGAGAGAGAGTTTTCTTAAAAAATACTAAACATTTTCAACTTGGGCTTTTCAAGAAAACTAATAGGATTTTTATATCAGTTTCCTTTTACATGACAAATGTCAACAATTAAATAATTAATAAATATCATTGACTCAACAGATATAATTTCCCCAAGTACTTAAATTTTAGACAAGATATATTTAAATATTTCCAGTATTCATCTACCTTCAATTTACTTAACAGTCTGCATAATATAAATATATACAGGTATTTATAGGTAAATAAACTAATTGGTAGGCTATATTTTTACTTCAAAGTTTTTAAAAAAAAAAAAAAATTAAATATTCACTAAATTCAATAACTTTTAAAATAATCCATACTAGTCTTGTGGAATTATAAGTTATTCAAATAATATTGTGGAATTTAATTTTCTCATCCCAAATTTACAAATTTCTTCCTTATACACTGCAAGTTATAAATAATTTTCATAACTATATGAAAAATTTATATTTTTGCTATTAATGGTATATATATATATATATATATATATATATATATATATATATATATATATATATATATATATATATATATATATATATATATATTATACACTTCATTATATTCCCTTATTCTAGGAGGAGGGCTCTTTAGGAAGATCCTTCCTTAACTCACATGAGTGATCAAATGAATCTATAAAACTCACAATGCTAACCAAATGGTCTATTGTTTAACCCTGCAATATATATATATATATATATATATATATATATATATATATATATATATATATATATATATATATATATATATATATATATATATATATATATATATATATATATATATATATATATAAAAAAAACTTGCACTTTGAAGGCATTATTCCACAAGATTTTCTTAAAACATTGAAAATAATTAACATGGTATAATATACAAATGTTGGAAAGAAGCAATTTTACAAAGTAATAAAATGTAAAATTGACTACTGCTTTCTGGCCTTGGTGAAAAAAAAAATTAAACTTAGCAATTTCATTTTTTTTTTCTGGGAACTAAAATTGCTATGTTAATGCAATATCAATTTATTATATAAAAATTGTCTATACTAGATAACTTCACTCTCCACTAAATCAGATTGCTTCCTATGTTTGTCTTAAAGATGCTATGGATTATTGTAAAAATTTACCTTGTCTGTAACCATAGGTCCTTTCTCTTTAGCTTCTGTTTCAATATTCGAAGAAGACATGAAAACAATAATACCAATAACACATGAAACTAAAGCGGCAGCCATGATTACTGCAATTATCTTATAACCTGTTGTTAACGCCACAATTACTCTTCTAAACCCCAGCTTTATGAAAATACCACCCTTTTATAGGCTTCGGTTTTGAGGAAACTCGGGTATAGAAAATAAAATAGCTAATTGGTAACTATAAAGAGTTTCCAGAAAATTTAAGAGAAATCCTTGGTATCCAAAACTTTGTTAACTTGTTGCCAGTTTTTACTCAAATATATTCAAATAAAAAGATTTAGCGCGCAATTCAAATTATACCCAAATATAATCCTTTCGAAGATCTGAAAGAAATGAATTTAGGTTTTGGTTATTCCAACATCAGTTGCAAAAATATTTAATACATCATTCTAGATTTTAACACAAATTTTAATTCTATAATGAAATTAGTTTTAATGCTGCTTTGAATTCTGAAAATAAATTAGCTTATTGAACTAACGTCACCATAATTTTTATGAGTTTTACTTACGGAATATTTACACAAATAAAAATAAATTAACATTAGCTATATGCAAAAATAACTGTTATCATTAGGTAATTTCATAAGACCATCCCGACCCAACCTTCTTAATTAATTGTAAATAACAACAATTAAAGATAATATTTTGGGTCTCATAAATACTATTCTTTAATTAAAACGTACCCTTTAAAACCTCTTAATTTATTGCATTTTTAAAAATATTTTTAATAGGTGAACCCAAATTTTTTAGTGAAACCTATATATATATATATATATATATATATATATATATATATATATATATATATATATATATATATATATATATATATATATATATATATATATATATATATTATATATATATATATATATATATATATATATAATATAGGCCAGACTTTCGGTTAGAGCCAGCAACATATCTTAAAAACTACTTAACGTACCTAAAAAAGGATTACATTTTTGGAATCCTTGTCGAATTTCAGGTAGGAAAAATTGGGAAATAAAAAAAAAATTCTTATACTAATAAAGTTTACATAAGTAAAGTTTACTTATTTCTATCTGTCGAGAGAATCGTACGCCTGGCAAGGTACGTTTTTTTTCAATTTTTTCAGGAAAAGTAGTCTACAGTATCACGTAATCATATCATCATCACTCACGGGTCGGGGGTACGGGGGCAGAGCCCCCCGAAGATATATGATCGATTTAACATCAATTTTTTAACGTCATCAGTTGTTGTTACGTCATCAGTTGTCGTACAAAACCATTTTTTATATATATTTTTTTTTATTTATTTGCAAATATTTTACACTTTTCCTAACTAAAATTCGACAAGGATTCCAAAAATGTAATTCTTTTTTACATACGTTAAGTAGTTTTTAAGATATGTTGCGGGCTCTAACCGAAGTCTGATATATATATATATATATATATATATATATATATATATATATATATATATATATATATATATATATATATATATATATATATATAATATATATATATATATATATATATATATATATATATAATATATATATAATATATATATAGTGGCGGCCCTCGATCCCGCAAGATCTTCATTGGGTCGCTCATAGCCTATATATATATATATATATATATATATATATATATATATATATATATATATATATATATATATATATATATATATATATATATATATATATATATATATATATATATATATATATATATATATATATAATGAGGTGGGCATTAGGGTAAATGAAAGCGCAAAGTACAATTTGTGCTTTAGGTAAAAAATTTCCTCTTTTGCGTTTGCGCTTTTTTTGAGAGCGCAAAAGCTCAAATTTGCGCTCTATCAAAATAATTTGCACTTTTACGCAAGTTTTTTGAAAATAGCACTTCGTCATTTTTCTTAAAAAACAATTTTGGGCTTATATTTCAATTTCTCATTTAATCTGTCAAATTTTATTAATTTTATACGGTGCAGGGTAATTAAAAGTTAAAACTTAAACTTGGGATGCCGATATATAAAAAAAAAAATATCGATATATCGATAAATCCATGTTTTTGAAAACATCAAATTGCCTTCGATACTATCAGTTTTAAAAATATCTTGTATAGTATATATATTTATATATATATATATATATTATATATATATATATATATATATATATATATATATATATATATATATATATATATATATATATATATATATATATATATATATATATATATATATATATATATATATATATATATATATATATATTATATATATATATATAGTAAACACTAATCATGGCCCTGAATTAGCAGTGGAGATGATTTTACAGAGGGAATAAAGCTTCGAATAAAATAGAAAATCTTTATATATAAATTTAAACATTTCTAATTTCAGATTAAATAAAAATTTAATTAAAGATTTAACCTTAACATCAAAACTAATATTGTCCTGTAATATATAGGATACTTTCATTACTTTTTATAAATATTTAATTTAAAAAGTAAAATACGCAATAGGTATATTTTATGAAAATTGTTTTTCCCCTTTAATATGCCTATAGGCCTCTACTTCTTCTCTTATATGATCTGACCTCCTTCAATCTTCCTCCTGAGTAAGACAAAATGTCCCCATCATGCAATTTAGATGCGCCTGAAAAATGCACACATTTTGCTTAATTGTTATTTTATTAAAGAAAAAAAAGTGCTCAAATTATCGAGAATTAAAAAAAATATATCGTTGATTCGAAACTAAGAATAAAATACCAATATATCGGCTCAAAAAATATCATCGATATTTTTTCGATACTATGGAAAAAATATCAATATCGATAAATATCTATTAATAATTTGGCACTGAGCATAAGGTCAGTAGAAATCAATATGAAATAATAACGTAATACTGAAAAAACTGTATAACCAAATTAATAAGGAAACTACTAAATTAAAAAAAAAAATTATCTTCAGGTTGTCTGCATTACAACAGATAACGGTGCAAATTTTTGTGCAGCCTTTCGGGTGGAATGCTCATGCAGAAACTGGGTGACGAAGAGGAAGAAGAGCAGGTGCCGATTCCAGAGATAGTGGTTACGCCTGAAGAGATGGAACAATTATTGACCCAGAGGTTCTGCTGACAAAACCTCTCCAGCTAGAAAATCTGCTTGAAGAACATGATGCCCTTAGCCTACTTAAACATCGCCGTTGCATTTCCCACACATTAAACATCTTGGCTACTAGGGATGTTTCGAAAGTTCCTCGCTGGTCCTCTGGTGCCAAGGATCCATTTAATAAGACACTTGCCAAAGCACAGGCATTGTGGAATGCCCAAAATAGGAAAACTACAACTGCTGCGAGAATCAAGAAGAGTTGGGAACAAAGCTTAAAACACCAAGTATTACTCACTGGAACTCCCCATACTATTCTTTGAAAGACCTGCTTAAGAACCTTGATGGTAGCATGACACAAATCAACAACATTTGTATGGAACAAAAGCCTTGTCTTCCAGTATTTAATAAAACTGATAAAGAGGTAATTGCTGAGTACATCGAAATAATGACGCCTATTGCTGTTAGGCTGGATATGCAGGATGAAGAGGATGCGTATGTGAGAGTTCTATTGCCTAACCTCTTCCTCCTCAAGGACAATCTCGTGGAATTGCAAAGAGAGGTGAAAAAACTTAACTATGCCAAAAACTTAGTCAACTACTTGCTAAAGCAACCAAAGCCAAACAAAGGGAAAGAAAAGGCTTTGAACCGAGGTTCAGCAGTATCTTTGATGATTTTGATTTGCTTATGGCAACAGCCCAGCACCTTCACTTCAAACTCGGAGTGGTACATAGGTTAAATGAGGGGAAGTATCCAGCTGTCAAGACGAGGATATTGGAGGAAATAAAGTGTAATATTGCATCGAATTTTACTCCTCCACATCAAGGCATTGAAGGTGATGGGACTGAGTCTGAAATGGACCCATTTAAGGTGAGTTATTTTATTAAATTTAAATAACCTTATTATATATATACTATATATATATATATATATATATATATATATATATATATATATATATATATATATATATATATA
>SEYY01007771.1:0-10972 GCA_009176605.1 Armadillidium nasatum
AATTGAGCATGAAATTAAAAATCTTAATCAGAGGAAGCTTTTTGAAGACGATTTGCAAAATACTTAACTTAAATTAATTTGTTACATAGTTAAAAATTAAAAATTAAAACACATTAATTGGTTTTAAAAGATATTTGGGAAGGAAATTTATTGTAAATACAAATTTTAGAGCTAAAATATTTAAATATATTAAGGTTTAAGATCTTACTTGACATAGGAACACTAGTAGATGAAGAGAACGATTCAGTTGAACCTAATCAGAAAATAATACTCTACGATAATTTTGTTGAAAAGAGAAATAAAATTCTTTGTCTTAGAAAACTATAAATAAATTTGGAAATAATAGTTTAGAGATACGAAATCAGATTTTTTTTTTAAAGATTAATTTAGATTTATTGTTTTGAAAATTTGTACAGTATATTAAATTAAAAAGATAAATCATAAAATTAGAATATTTATTTTGTGAACATAAAATGGAAAATTCGGTTAAAGGAGATTTTTTTGCGTAAGTTTTATACAATACATTAATATATTACATAGCTAGAAACAAAAAATTTAAAAATATTGAGTTGGTTTTAAAAGTTGTTTCGGCAGGAAATTTCTTTTATTTCCATAATTTTTGATTAAAAATATTTAAATATATTAAAATTTTAGATCTTACTTGACATAGGAACACTAGTTGAAGATGAGACAGATTCAGTTGAACCTAATAAGAAAAGAATACTCAAAGTTAATTTCTTTGAATAGAAAAATGAAATTTTAAATTTTAGGAAATTATAAATAAGAATTGAAATAATAGTTATGAGAGAAAATAAGAGATTTATTGAAAGAAAGTTCAATTAATGTTTGTTATTTTGAAATATACTACAGTATATTAGAGTTAAAAGATAAATCTTTTAATTAAGAATATTTTTTAAATGAGAATTAAAAGAAAAATCCAGATCACTGGAAGCTTTCGGAAGACGTTTTAAACAATTCGTTTATATGACATTTTCAAATATTAAGTTGGTATTAAAAGCTTATTTGGGCAGTAAATTTGTTTTAATTAAAACATTAGTTAAAAATATTTAAAATATATTAAAATGTAAGATCTTACTTGACATAGGAACACTAGTAGATGATGAGACAGATTCAGTTGAACCTAGTCAGAAAAAAATACTCTACGTTAATTTTGTTGAAAAGAGAAATGAAATTTTAAATCTTAGAAAACTATAAATAAATTTGGATATATAGTTATGAGATAAGATATGAGATTTATAGAGAGAAAGTTTAGTTTATTTTGTTATTTTGAAATATACTACAATATTTCAGATGAAAAAGATAAAGCTTAAAATTAAGAATATTTTTAAATTCAGCGTGAAATTAAAAATATTAATCAAAGAAAGCTTTTTGAAGACGATTTGCAAAATACTTAACTTAAATTAATATATTACATAGTTAAAGACAAAAATAAAACACATTAATTGGTTTTAAAAGATATTTGGGAAGGAAAATTATTTTAAATACAAATCTTAGAGCTAAAATATTTAGATATTTTTAAGTTTAAGATCTTACTTGACATAGGAAGAGTTGTAGATGAAGAGAGCGATTCAGTTGAACCTAATCAGAAAATAATACTCTACGTTAATTTTGTTGAAAAGAAAAATAAAATTCTTTGTCTTAGAAAACTATAAATAAATTTGGAAATAATAGTTTAGAGATATGTTGTCAGATTTATTTATGGAAAGATTAATTTAGATTTATTGTTTTGAAAATTTGCACAGTATATTAAATGAAAAAGGTAAATAATAAACTTTAGAATATTTATTTTGTGAGCATAAAATGGAAAATTCGGTTAAAGGAGATTTTTTTGAGTAAGTTTTACACAATACATTAATTTAAATTAATACATTACGTAGATAAAAACAAAAAATTTAAAAACATTAAGTTGGTTTTAAAAGTTATTTCGGCAGGAAAATTGTTTTATTTCCATAATTTTTGATTAAAAATATTTAAATATATTAAAATTTTAGATCTTACTTGACATAGGAACACTAGTAGAAGATGAGACAGATTCAGTTGAACCTAATCAGAAAAGAATACTCAAAGTTAATTTCTTTGAATAGAAAAATAAAGTTTTAAATCTTAGAAAACTATAAATAAGAATTGAAATAATAGTTATGAGATAAAATAGGAGATTTATTGAAAGAAAGTTTAATTAACTTTTGGAGTAAGTTTCACGCAATATCTTAACTTATATTAATATATTCTATAGTTAAAAACTAAAAATCTAAAAATATTCAGTTTGTTTTACAATTTATTTGGGCATTAAAATTGATTAAAATTACAAACTTTAGAGTTAAAAATATTTAAATATATTGAGATTTATGATCTTACTTGACATAGGAACACTAGTAGAAGATGAAACAGATTCAGTTGAACCTAATCGGAAAATAATACTCTAAGAAAATTTTGTTGAAAGAGAAATTAAATTTTTAATCTTAGAAAACTATAAATAATTTTGGATATATAGTTATGAGATAAGATATGAGATTTATTGAAAGAAAGTTTAAATTTTTTTTGTTATTTTGAAATATACTACAGTATATTAGAGGAAAACGATAAAGCTTATAATTAATAATATTTTTGAATTGAGCATGAAATTAAAAATCTTAATCAGAGGAAGCTTTTTGAAGACGATTTGCAAAATACTTAACTTAAATTAATATTGTTACATAGTTAAAAATTAAAAATTAAAACACATTAATTGGTTTTAAAAGATATTTGGGAAGGAAAATTATTGTAAATACAAATTTTAGAGCTAAAATATTTAAATATATTAAGGTTTAAGATCTTACTTGACATAGGAACACTAGTAGATGAAGAGAACGATTCAGTTGAACCTAATCAGAAAATAATACTCTACGATAATTTTGTTGAAAAGAGAAATAAAATTCTTTGTCTTAGAAAACTATAAATAAATTTGGAAATAATAGTTTAGAGATACGAAATCAGATTTTTTTTTTAAAGATTAATTTAGATTTATTGTTTTGAAAATTTGTACAGTATATTAAATTAAAAAGATAAATCATAAAATTAGAATATTTATTTTGTGAACATAAAATGGAAAATTCGGTTAAAGGAGATTTTTTTGCGTAAGTTTTATACAATACATTAATATATTACATAGCTAAAAACAAAAAATTTAAAAATATTGAGTTGGTTTTAAAAGTTGTTTCGGCAGGAAAATTTCTTTTATTTCCATAATTTTTGATTAAAAATATTTAAATATATTAAAATTTTAGATCTTACTTGACATAGGAACACTAGTTGAAGATGAGACAGATTCAGTTGAACCTAATAAGAAAAGAATACTCAAAGTTAATTTCTTTGAATAGAAAAATGAAATTTTAAATTTTAGGAAATTATAAATAAGAATTGAAATAATAGTTATGAGAGAAAATAAGAGATTTATTGAAAGAAAGTTCAATTAATGTTTGTTATTTTGAAATATACTACAGTATATTAGAGTTAAAAGATAAATCTTTTAATTAAGAATATTTTTTAAATGAGAATTAAAAGAAAAATCCAGATCACTGGAAGCTTTCGGAAGACGTTTTAAACAATTCGTTTATATGACATTTTCAAATATTAAGTTGGTATTAAAAGTTATTTGGGCAGTAAATTTGTTTTAATTAAAACATTAGTTAAAAAATATTTAAAATATATTAAAATGTAAGATCTTACTTGACATAGGAACACTAGTAGATGATGAGACAGATTCAGTTGAACCTAGTCAGAAAAAAATACTCTACGTTAATTTTGTTGAAAAGAGAAATGAAATTTTAAATCTTAGAAAACTATAAATAAATTTGGATATATAGTTATGAGATAAGATATGAGATTTATAGAGAGAAAGTTTAGTTTATTTTGTTATTTTGAAATATACTACAATATTTCAGATGAAAAAGATAAAGCTTAAAATTAAGAATATTTTTGAATTCAGCGTGAAATTAAAAATATTAATCAAAGAAAGCTTTTTGAAGACGATTTGCAAAATACTTAACTTAAATTAATATATTACATAGTTAAAGACAAAAATAAAACACATTAATTGGTTTTAAAAGATATTTGGGAAGGAAAATTATTTTAAATACAAATCTTAGAGCTAAAATATTTAGATATTTTTAAGTTTAAGATCTTACTTGACATAGGAAGAGTTGTAGATGGAAGAGAGCGATTCAGTTGAACCTAATCAGAAAATAATACTCTACGTTAATTTTGTTGAAAAGAAAAATAAAATTCTTTTTCTTAGAAAACTAAAAATAAATTTGGAAATAATAGTTTAGAGATATGTTGTCAGATTTATTTATGGAAAGATTAATTTAGATTTATTGTTTTGAAAATTTGCACAGTATATTAAATGAAAAAGGTAAATAATAAACTTTAGAATATTTATTTTGTGAGCATAAAATGGAAAATTCGGTTAAAGGAGATTTTTTTGAGTAAGTTTTACACAATACATTAATTTAATTTAATACATTACGTAGATAAAAACAAAAAATTTAAAAACATTAAGTTGGTTTTAAAAGTTATTTCGGCAGGAAAATTGTTTTATTTCCATAATTTTTGATTAAAAATATTTAAATATATTAAAATTTTAGATCTTACTTGACATAGGAACACTAGTAGAAGATGAGACAGATTCAGTTGAACCTAATCAGAAAAGAATACTCAAAGTTAATTTCTTTGAATAGAAAAATAAAGTTTTAAATCTTAGAAAACTATAAATAAGAATTGAAATAATAGTTATGAGATAAAATAGGAGATTTATTGAAAGAAAGTTTAATTAACTTTTGGAGTAAGTTTCACGCAATATCTTAACTTATATTAATATATTCTATAGTTAAAAACTAAAAATTAAAAATATTCAGTTTGTTTTACAATTTATTTGGGCATTAAAATTGATTAAAATTACAAACTTTAGAGTTAAAAATATTTAAATATATTGAGATTTATGATCTTACTTGACATAGGAACACTAGTAGAAGATGAAACAGATTCAGTTGAACCTAATCGGAAAATAATACTCTAAGAAAATTTTGTTGAAAGAGAAATTAAATTTTTAATCTTAGAAAACTATAAATAATTTTGGATATATAGTTATGAGATAAGATATGAGATTTATTGAAAGAAAGTTTAAATTTTTTTTTGTTATTTTGAAATATACTACAGTATATTAGAGGAAAACGATAAAGCTTATAATTAATAATATTTTTGAATTGAGCATGAAATTAAAAATCTTAATCAGAGGAAGCTTTTTGAAGACGATTTGCAAAATACTTAACTTAAATTAATTTGTTACATAGTTAAAAATTAAAAATTAAAACACATTAATTGGTTTTAAAAGATATTTGGGAAGGAAAATTATTGTAAATACAAATTTTAGAGCTAAAATATTTAAATATATTAAGGTTTAAGATCTTACTTGACATAGGAACACTAGTAGATGAAGAGAACGATTCAGTTGAACCTAATCAGAAAATAATACTCTACGATTAATTTTGTTGAAAAGAGAAATAAAATTCTTTGTCTTAGAAAACTATAAATAAATTTGGAAATAATAGTTTAGAGATACGAAATCAGATTTTTTTTTTTAAAGATTAATTTAGATTTATTGTTTTGAAAATTTGTACAGTATATTAAATTAAAAAGATAAATCATAAAATTAGAATATTTATTTTGTGAACATAAAATGGAAAATTCGGTTAAAGGAGATTTTTTTGCGTAAGTTTTATACAATACATTAATATATTACATAGCTAGAAACAAAAAATTTAAAAATATTGAGTTGGTTTTAAAAGTTGTTTCGGCAGGAAAATTGTTTTATTTCCATAATTTTTGATTAAAAATATTTAAATATATTAAAATTTTAGATCTTACTTGACATAGGAACACTAGTTGAAGATGAGACAGATTCAGTTGAACCTAATAAGAAAAGAATACTCAAAGTTAATTTCTTTGAATAGAAAAATGAAATTTTAAATTTTAGGAAATTATAAATAAGAATTGAAATAATAGTTATGAGAGAAAATAAGAGATTTATTGAAAGAAAGTTCAATTAATGTTTGTTATTTTGAAATATACTACAGTATATTAGAGTTAAAAGATAAATCTTTTAATTAAGAATATTTTTTAAATGAGAATTAAAAGAAAAATCCAGATCACTGGAAGCTTTCGGAAGACGTTTTAAACAATTCGTTTATATGACATTTTCAAATATTAAGTTGGTATTAAAAGCTTATTTGGGCAGTAAATTTGTTTTAATTAAAACATTAGTTAAAAATATTTAAAATATATTAAAATGTAAGATCTTACTTGACATAGGAACACTAGTAGATGATGAGACAGATTCAGTTGAACCTAATCAGAAAAAAATACTCTACGTTAATTTTGTTGAAAAGAGAAATGAAATTTTAAATCTTAGAAAACTATAAATAAATTTGGATATATAGTTATGAGATAAGATATGAGATTTATAGAGAGAAAGTTTAGTTTTTTTGTTATTTTGAAATATACTACAATATTTCAGATGAAAAAGATAAAGCTTAAAATTAAGAATATTTTTAAATTCAGCGTGAAATTAAAAATATTAATCAAAGAAAGCTTTTTGAAGACGATTTGCAAAATACTTAACTTAAATTAATATATTACATAGTTAAAGACAAAAATAAAACACATTAATTGGTTTTAAAAGATATTTGGGAAGGAAAATTATTTTAAATACAAATCTTAGAGCTAAAATATTTAGATATTTTAAAGTTTAAGATCTTACTTGACATAGGAAGAGTTGTAGATGAAGAGAGCGATTCAGTTGAACCTAATCAGAAAATAATACTCTACGTTAATTTTGTTGAAAAGAAAAATAAAATTCTTTTTCTTAGAAAACTATAAATAAATTTGGAAATAATAGTTTAGAGATATGTTGTCAGATTTATTTATGGAAAGATTAATTTAGATTTATTGTTTTGAAAATTTGCACAGTATATTAAATGAAAAAGGTAAATAATAAACTTTAGAATATTTATTTTGTGAGCATAAAATGGAAAATTCGGTTAAAGGAGATTTTTTTGAGTAAGTTTTACACAATACATTAATTTAAATTAATACATTACGTAGATAAAAACAAAAAATTTAAAAACATTAAGTTGGTTTTAAAAGTTATTTCGGCAGGAAAATTGTTTTATTTCCATAATTTTTGATTAAAAATATTTAAATATATTAAAATTTTTAGATCTTACTTGACATAGGAACACTAGTAGAAGATGAGACAGATTCAGTTGAACCTAATCAGAAAAGAATACTCAAAGTTAATTTCTTTGAATAGAAAAATAAAGTTTTAAATCTTAGAAAACTATAAATAAGAATTGAAATAATAGTTATGAGATAAAATAGGAGATTTATTGAAAGAAAGTTTAATTAACTTTTGGAGTAAGTTTCACGCAATATCTTAACTTATATTAATATATTCTATAGTTAAAAACTAAAAATCTAAAAATATTCAGTTTGTTTTACAATTTATTTGGGCATTAAAATTGATTAAATTACAAACTTTAGAGTTAAAAATATTTAAATATATTGAGATTTATGATCTTACTTGACATAGGAACACTAGTAGAAGATGAAACAGATTCAGTTGAACCTAATCGGAAAATAATACTCTAAGAAAATTTTGTTGAAAGAGAAATTAAATTTTTAATCTTAGAAAACTATAAATAATTTTGGATATATAGTTATGAGATAAGATATGAGATTTATTGAAAGAAAGTTTAAATTTTTTTTGTTATTTTGAAATATACTACAGTATATTAGAGGAAAACGATAAAGCTTATAATTAATAATATTTTTGAATTGAGCATGAAATTAAAAATCTTAATCAGAGGAAGCTTTTTGAAGACGATTTGCAAAATACTTAACTTAAATTAATATTGTTACATAGTTAAAAATTAAAAATTAAAACACATTAATTGGTTTTAAAAGATATTTGGGAAGGAAAATTATTGTAAATACAAATTTTAGAGCTAAAATATTTAAATATATTAAGGTTTAAGATCTTACTTGACATAGGAACACTAGTAGATGAAGAGAACGATTCAGTTGAACCTAATCAGAAAATAATACTCTACGATAATTTTGTTGAAAAGAGAAATAAAATTCTTTGTCTTAGAAAACTATAAATAAATTTGGAAATAATAGTTTAGAGATACGAAATCAGATTTTTTTTTTAAAGATTAATTTAGATTTATTGTTTTGAAAATTTGTACAGTATATTAAATTAAAAAGATAAATCATAAAATTAGAATATTTATTTTGTGAACATAAAATGGAAAATTCGGTTAAAGGAGATTTTTTTGCGTAAGTTTTATACAATACATTAATATATTACATAGCTAAAAACAAAAAATTTAAAAATATTGAGTTGGTTTTAAAAGTTGTTTCGGCAGGAAAATTGTTTTATTTCCATAATTTTTGATTAAAAATATTTAAATATATTAAAATTTTAGATCTTACTTGACATAGGAACACTAGTAGAAGATGAGACAGATTCAGTTGAACCTAATCAGAAAAGAATACTCAAAGTTAATTTCTTTGAATAGAAAAATGAAATTTTAAATTTTAGGAAATTATAAATAAGAATTGAAATAATAGTTATGAGAGAAAATAAGAGATTTATTGAAAGAAAGTTCAATTAATGTTTGTTAGTTTTGAAATATACTACAGCAATATTAAAAGATAAAAGATCTTTTAATTAAGTAATATTTTTTAAATGAGAATTAAAAGAAAAATAAAAACACTTTCGGAAGAAGATTTTAAACAATTCGTTTATATGACATTTTACAAATATTATTTGGTATTAAAAGCATTTGGGCAGTAAATTTGTTTTAAATTAAAACATTAGAGTTAAAAATATTTAAAATATATTAAAATTTAAGATCTTACTTGACATAGGAACACTAGTAGAAGATGAGACAGATTCAGTTGAACCTAGTCAGAAAATAATACTCTACGTTAATTTTGTTGAAAAGAGAAATGAAATTTTAATTAAATCTTAGAAAACTATAAATAAATTTGGATATATAGTTATGAGATAAGATATGAGATTTATAGAGAGAAAGTTTAGTTTTTTTTGTTATTTTGAAATATACTACAATATTTCAGATGAAAAAGATAAAGCTTAAAATTAAGAATATTTTTGAATTCAGCGTGAAATTAAAAATATTAATCAAAGAAAGCTTTTTGAAGACGATTTGCAAAATACTTAACTTAAATTAATATATTACATAGTTAAAGACAAAAATAAAACACATTAATTGGTTTTAAAAGATATTTGGGAAGGAAAATTATTTTAAATACAAATCTTAGAGCTAAAATATTTAGATATATTTAAGTTTAAGATCTTACTTGACATAGGAAGAGTTGTAGATGGAAGAGAGCGATTCAGTTGAACCTAATCAGAAAATAATACTCTACGTTAATTTTGTTGAAAAGAAAAATAAAATTCTTTTTCTTAGAAAACTATAAATAATAAATTTGGAAATAATAGTTTAGAGATATGTTGTCAGATTTATTTATGGAAAGATTAATTTAGATTTATTGTTTTGAAAATTTGCACAGTATATTAAATGAAAAAGGTAAATAATAAACTTTAGAATATTTATTTTGTGAGCATAAAATGGAAAATTCGGTTAAAGGAGATTTTTTTGAGTAAGTTTTACACAATACATTAATTTAAATTAATACATTACGTAGATAAAAACAAAAAATTTAAAAACATTAAGTTGGTTTTAAAAGTTATTTCGGCAGGAAAATTGTTTTATTTCCATAATTTTTGATTAAAAATATTTAAATATATTAAAATTTTAGATCTTACTTGACATAGGAACACTAGTTAGAAAAGAATAATAGAAAATAAAATTAATTTTTTGAATAATAATAGAAAACTTAAATGAGAAATAATAGATAGAGATTTATTGAAAGAAAGTTTAATTTTGTTTGTTATTTTGAAATATACTACAGTATATTAGAGGAAAACGGTAAAGCTTATAATTAATAATATTTTTGAATTGAACATGAAATTAAAAATCTTAATCAGATTAAGCTTTTTGAAGACGATTTGCAAAATACTTAACTTAAATACATAGTTAAAAATTAAAAATTAAAACACATTAATTGGTTTTAAAAGATATTTTGGGAAGGAAAATTTATTGTAAATACAAATTTTAGAGCTAAAATATTTAAATATATTAAGGTTTAAGATCTTACTTGACATAAGAACACTAGTAGATGAAGAGAACGATTCAGTTGAACCTAATCAGAAAATAATACTCTACGATAATTTTGTTGAAAAGAGAAATAAAATTCTTTGTCTTAGAAAACTATAAATAAATTTGGAAATAATAGTTTAGAGATACGAAATCAGATTTTTTTTTTTAAAGATTAATTTAGATTTATTGTTTTGAAAATTTGTACAGTATATTAAATTAAAAAGAATAAATCATAAAATTAGAATATTTATTTTGTGAACATAAAATGGAAAATTCGGTTAAAGGAGATTTTTTTGCGTAAGTTTTATACAATACATTAATATATTACATAGCTAAAAAAAAAAAAAAACAAAAAAAATTTAAAAATATTGAGTTGGTTTTAAAAGTTGTTTCGGCAGGAAAATTGTTTTATTTCCATAATTTTTGATTAAAAATATTTAAATATATTAAAATTTTAGATCTTACTTGACATAGGAACACTAGTTGAAGATGAGACAGATTCAGTTGAACCTAATAGAAAAGAATACTCAAAGTTAATTTCTTTGAATAGAAAAATGAAATTTTAAATTTTAGGAAATTATAAATAAGAATTGAAATAATAGTTATGAGAGAAAATAAGAGATTTATTGAAGAAAGTTCAATTAATGTTTGTTATTTTGAAATATACT
>SEYY01007773.1:5000-17500 GCA_009176605.1 Armadillidium nasatum
AGAGTTTGAAAAAAAAAAACAATATTAAATAAGTAAGACTGAAAGGAGAGAAAACCTCTCTCCAAAATTATCCTTACCAGGTCCTGTCTGCATCCTTGCATCAAAATTAGCCGAATAAAGGAGACATTTAGGATAACTTTTCCAACTCTCTTGATACAACGATCCAGCCCAACGAATTCTCCATAATAATAATAATAATAATAATAATAATAATAATAATAATAATAATAATAATAATAATAATAATAATAATAATAATAATAATAATAATAATAATAATAATAATAATAATAATAATAATAATAATAATAATAATAATTATTATTATTATTATTATTATTATTATTATTATTATTATTATTATTATTATTATTATTATTATTATTATTATTATTATTATTATTATTATTATTATTATTATTAAAATTAAAAGAAAAAGAGCTTTGAAGTTTTCATTTAATCAAAAAAAAATAAAAAATTAGTTGAAACACTTTTTAGAGAGCTTCCAATACGAGAAAGATCATCAGGAGAAAGTATCGTGCAAAATTTGCAGAATATAAATAAACTAAATAGATATGAAACAATAAAATTATAAAGTCATTCAGGCTCAAAATCATAAAATAAGTGAACATTGAAGATTTATTATTAAATTGCAAACTTTAAAAAGAAAAAAAAAAAAAAACTCATTTCCATGAAAAAAGATGAATCGAACTGACTTAGAATTGATTCACATTCTAATAATAAAGAGTAGAGAATTGAAACTAAATCAAAGCCTTTCCATTATTATTTTTTAATGTCAGTTTCACATTTAATATTATTCGTCTTTTGCTATCAGAAGTTAGTGACTTAACGAAAGTTGCGTACCGAGATGCAAACTTATTAACGGAGTCTCTTCTTGCTCAACAGTACATATCCACTAACAGGGTGACAAAGGGAACAGACAAAGTACACGTTGGTTATCCTTCTCTCTCAGTATATATATATATATATATATATATATATATATATATATATATATATATATATATATATATATATATATATATATATATATATATATATATATATATATATATATATATATATATATATATATATATATATATATATATATATATATATATATATATATATATATATTATATATATATATATATATATATATATATATATATATATATATATATATATATAATATTGGACCAGGAAGGATTTAATCGTACTATATCGGTACAAAGCATTTTGCTACCACGTCACAGTTTTGTGAAAGGAGTCTCAGTTGTGTTTTGACATTGAAGACGAAAAACAGTATTTAAAAATTAGTATTTTTGAAAATTAAGAAAAGTTTCCAGTAGAGATATTTGTTAGGATTTGAAGTTATATTCTTCATTCAAATTATAAGCGTTGTCAAGTGTTGAAGTTGTAGCCGTTTTTTTTAAGATCTTCGGTTAAGGTAATTCTTCTCAGGTTTTTGGGTTAAAGTTGCGAATCTTTTTAGTTTGAATTTTAAGTTAAACATTTCATATATTTGCAGCATTGTCTTTATACAAGTGAAGTTACGATCGATATTGGATTGGTTCAAAGACAAATAGCTCAAGCGTACGAAAGCTTGGGTAAACCCGCGAGACGGGTAAGTTTAAAAGTTGATTTAAGTTTGCTGACGAAAGAAGTTTCAATTGACGTTAACAAATTTCTACTAAAATGATAAAACTTAAGTTTAAAACTGTTAAAGCACTGCAAGAATCTTTATTATTATTATTATTATTATTATTATTATTATTATTATTATTAAAGAACATCGTAAGCTATGATTATTTTTTTCTTACAATGCAGGTTCCGATCTTGGCTTCCGGTCTTGGCTTCGAGTCTTGGTTTCCAGTTTTGGCTGAGAGTTTTGGATTGCCAGTCTTGACTCATAGATTTTGACTCCTGTTCTTTGACTTTGGAAGTTGGTGGCTGCTTCAACGGCCACTTTTGAATCCCGATTTTCGACTCCCGATTTTTGACTCATGAGCAGATTTTGGATTGTGGATTTTGCTCCGACTATCGTTTGTATGATTAAAGATTAGAACACCATCATTGGGCACGGTTTAGATTCTGGAATTCAAAATAATCACGGCCGGTATTCGAAAATAGATTTATTTCAAAAATCTGCCTACAAAGATATCTGTGTTTTGAAGCAGAGGACTTTCCGGACGAACTGAAGTAGTAACAGGACACATCTGGAGTTACTAATTATATATATGTCTTTGTAAAGAAAATTATCTTGTATTTTTTATAACAAACATTTATTGATTAAGTGACATTGGCTAGGGTTAGTGAAAGGTAGAAAATCTTTAATAAATTCTTGGAAAAAGATTTATAAGTAATTTTTTTATATTCTGTAAATTATATATTCTTCAAGCAAAACTTACAGTTCCGATATGACTTACAGCTCGGTATCTTCTTCTGTATCTTCAGTAAAGCTTCATCTACTCGGGCGCCAGTGTAACGGATTGTTTATTCAATGATGTTAGTTTGATATATTCCTAAAGCAATTTATATTATATACTTAAAGAAAATTGTGCTTGTGTTTTCCTCTCTTCTTGTAGCTTGGTTGTCGTTGGAAAAGCTGAACCCAATAAAATAAATTCGTTAATGGATACATCAAACTAACATCATTGATTAAACAATCCGTTACACTGGCGCCCGAGTAGATGAAGCTTTACTGACGATACAGAAGAGGATATCGAGCTGTAAGTCATATCGGAACTGTAAGTTTTGCTTGAAGAATATATAATTTACAGAATATAAATAAATTACTTATTAAACTTTTTCCAAGAATTTATTAAAGATTATCTACCTTTCACTAACCTATCACTAACCATAAATGTTTGTTATAAAAAATACAAGATACTTTTCGTTACAAAGACATATATATAATTAGTAACTCCAGATGTGTCCTGTTACTACTTCAGTTCGTCCGGAAATTCCTCTGCTTCAAAACACAGATATCGTTGTAGGCAGATTTTTGAAATAAATCTATTTTCGAATACCGGCCGTGATTATTTTGAATTCCAGAATCCAAACCGTGCCCAATGATGGTGTTCTAATCTTTAATCATACAAACGATAGTCGGAGCAAAATCCACAATCCAAAATCTGCTCATGAGTCAAAAATCGGGAGTCGAAAATCGGGATTCAAAAGTGGCCGTTGAAGCCGCCACCAGCTTCCAAGTCAAAAACCGGAGTCAAAATCTATAAGTCAAGACTGGCAATCCAAAACTGGAAACCAAGACTCGAAGCCAAGATCGGAACCTGCATCGTAAGAGAAAAGCTAATTATAGCTTACGATGTTCTCACATAATAATAATAATAATAATAATAATAATAATAATAATAATAATAATAATAATAATAATAATAATAATAATAATAATAATAATAATAATAATAATAATAATAATAATAAAGATTCTTGCAGTGCTTTAACAGTTTTAAACTTAAGTTTTATCATTTTAGTAGAAATTTGTTAACGTCAATTGAAACTTCTTTCGTCAGCAAACTTAAATCAACTTTTAAACTTACCCGTCTCGCGGGTTTCCCAAGCTTCGTACGCTGAGCTATTTGTCTTTGAACCAATCCAATATCGATCGTAACTTCACTTGTATAAAGACAGTGCTGTAAATACATGAAATGTTTAACTTAAAATTCAAAAAGATTCGCAACTTTAACCCAAAAACCTGAGAAGAATTACCTTAACCGAAGATCTTAAAAAAAAGCTACAACTCCAACAATTGACAACGAGAACTATTCGAATGAAGATTATAACAAAATCTTAACAAATATCTCTACTGGAAACTTTTCTTAATTTTCAAAAATACTAATTTTTAAATACTGTTTTTCGTCTTCAATGTCAAAACACAACTGAGACTCCTTCCACAAAACTGTGACGTGGTAGCAAAATGCTTTGTACCGATATAGTACGATTAAATCCTTCCTGGTACAATATATATATATATATATATATATATATATATATATATATATATATATATATATATATATATATATATATATATATATATATATATATATATATATATATATATATATATATATATATATATATATATATATATATATATATATATATATATATATATATATATATATATATATATATATATATATATATATATATATATATATATATATATATAATATATATATATATATATATATATATATATATATATATATATATATATATATATATATATATATATATATATATATATATATATA
This sequence comes from Armadillidium nasatum, assembly GCA_009176605.1. NCBI lineage: Eukaryota > Metazoa > Arthropoda > Malacostraca > Isopoda > Armadillidiidae > Armadillidium > Armadillidium nasatum. The sequence continues at coordinate 9,287 of SEYY01007773.1, forward strand.
TATATATATCTAAAGGTTGTGGACTAGGGGTTTAATGAATTCCAAAAGTGTTGGGAAAAATTTAAGTCAGATACAAGTCAACTAACAATGTACAAATCAAAAAAATTTATGGAAATAATAAAGTGAGCGTGCTCCAGACTTTACCAGTGAAAAAAAAATGTATGACTGAAAATAACTGTTAAGTCGGCAGTCAAAGAGTTGGACAGAGAAAAGGAAAAACTGTGTGGAATGACGTGTTACACGATCCTTATCAATGGAAGTATGCGACTGGAGAGTTCTGAAGGTGTCGGTTTAAATAGTGTATTTTGAGTGAAATGGCAAATTAACGGACCAAAAGATAACTGAGTGAGATGATTACAGGATAACATGAAGAAAATACCTTTTCAGAGAGAACAATACGAGTTGAACAATTCCAGATGTGTTAAGTGTTATCCATAAAATTCAAATAACTCCATTATACAGCGCATGAAGTGGTGAGTGGTGTGATAAAAAAAAATTTGAAGTTGCCTCACAAGATTCAACTTCTTAGAAGGCTGCTTAGTAAGAGAAATAATGAAACCTTAACTAGAAAGCTCATAAGAATTAGAACACTTAGAATTTAAAGGAAAAAAGATGTGAGTTACGTGCTTTGAATGAAGATATAGTAGTGTGGAAGATTATGCCAAGTAGAAAGATGAAGGAACTAATTTTTAATTTATTGAAAAAGACTATGTTTTCTCTGCCCAATTAGTGTTATGAGAAAGGACAAAGATCACTTGTTCCATGGTCACCTTCCGAGAATTGACTAATCACTTTAGAGTTGGACGTCTTTAATTTATAGTTTTGAAAAATGGAAGGGACATTTACAACAGTTGATGTAGGAAGGCTGGAGAGGAAATCAGAGAGAGATGAACACAGAGAAAAAGATAGTTTCCAAAAGAGAGAAGTTCAGAAATAAAATTTTGTACAAGACTCTATCAACAGTTTCCAATATGTTCATTGTTACAGGAAATGATCAACTGAAATATCAAAGAACAGAGACCTAAGAGTCAGAAAAAAGGGAAATAATATCATCAAGACTCTTTAAGAAAGTAAACTTTTGAGAGAGTTGAAATTGTTATGTATAAACGAAGTACTTTTCCAAGGCAAGATTCGCTCAGAAAGCTCAAGTTTAAAGAATCATAGGTAGAATACTGCAAATATAAAGTTCTCTCTTTTTGTTAAACTGAGAGAGAGAGAGAAAGAGAGCGAGAGAAAGGAAGAGAGAGAGAGTACAAATCAAACTTTTAGAAGGAATTATAATATTAGGTATGAATGAGTTCGAGAAAGAGAATAGCTCTACTGTCGTTTGTAGCTGAATTAGAAGAAAGTATATTAGCTAAGAGATCTTCCTTAGTGGAAGAACTGGAGGAAGGAAAGTTCAAGAGTAAAAGTTGGAGATGACTTCTTTTCAAAAGTCAGAAAGAAAATGTGAAAGAGTAAGAAGAAAGATTATTGAATTTTCAACAGGAAAAAAGTTTTCAATGTTACATCGTACCATATTTCTAGAGTTTGAATACCAAATTAATTAATGCCTAAAGCATTCTTTTCTGTCAGTAGCAAGGTTTAATTAAACCAAGTTCTAAGATTTTTAGTTGAAGGGAAGGAGCATGAATGTACGCCTAAATGCCAGGAACAATTACCCTTATTTACTTTCCCCATTCTGAGTATCCTCTATCTCAGAAACAATATTTATTCCAAGGAAATCAAAACATTTCTACTTTACGTTTGACCAATTTTCTACACCAAAGTACCTAAAATGTTCCAGTGCGTTAGACTAGCTGGTAGTACAGGTAGTGAACTGCTTCAATTGCTTATGTTAATCTGTATAGAAAATTTAAAAACAAACTCACCGACTGTAATTGGGAACTAAAAGAATAGCATTCTCAGCAGTAAACATTGAAATCATCCATGAGAATTTCAGAGAAAGAAAAAGGTAGAGAGTGCTCTATTTTAAAGTTTATATAGTAAAATAATTTACGATAAAAAGTAGAGTTTGGAGATAGATAAACAGAACATGCTGCAAGATGAAAACTTCAGAAGATTCGCAATTAGAACATGGATGCACAAATAGACAACAACCGCATTAAAGAGGTAGAAAAATAGGGCTGATGTGGAAACCAACAAGCACTTTTTTATTTCTTTCTTTCTTTTTTTCTTTTTTTTTTACAGATCGCCATCACTCACGGGCAGAGCCTTTCTCAAGGAAGGGGCACATACAAGGGGGAAGAAAACTCATTCAAACACAAACCTATCGCACATCCCTCAGGTGGGCACAGACGGAAACCTTGAAGAGTGCAAGATTAATTACAAGATTAAAAATACATGATGGTGGAGAGTTCCACAGAACAGAGGTGGCCGGAGAGAAGGAGGCACCACAACGGGCTAGCCTGGGGTTTCCTACATCCACACAAAATTAGTGCGAAAGCAGAGCACCCCTTGTGCAACGAGGCCGGCGCAACGTAGAAAAAGAATGCGAGAGGCCAATTCCCTCGAGCACCTGCCATTGTAGTACCTATGGAAAAGAGAGGGTGCACCCACGTCACGTCGCTGAGATAAGGGATCAGGAGAGTTTGAAAGTAGGGGACAGTTAATTAATCTTTTAGCTTTAAACTCAACCTTATCCAGAAGAGAGGAGGAGCCAGAGCCCCCCCCCCCAAATGTGAGAACAGTACTCCATACGAGGCATCAAAGAGGATAGGAAAGTTTGGAGGTGTTTTTGAGAGGGAGATGTGAAGAAGTTGAGGTTTTAAAGAGTTGAATTTCACAAGGTTGCTATGACCCCACAGGGAAATCTCTTCCAGATCGGTAAAAATAGAATCGGAAAGTTGAAGACGAGAAGCAACTCTAGAAGCAAAAGAGGGAGCAGATTTGAAATGAGAAGAAGAATTTAGAGTTGAGTTGGCAGCATAAGAGTGAACAGAGTTAGAAGTGTAGTTGAGAAGATCGTTAATGAAAAGTAAGAATAAAGTTGGAGATAAAACTGAACCTTGAGGAACACAACAGTTGAGAAAAAAAGAGAAAGAGGTCGCTCCATCTACAAGTGCCGAAATGGAACGATCTGAGAGAAAACTAAACAAGAGCAAGCAAAGGGAAGGAGGAAATCCAAAGGAAGGGAGTCTGGAGAGCTGCGACGAATGCCATACCCGGTTAAAAGCCTTGAATAGATCAAGCGCCACCACACAAGACTCCCCGAAATCCCTAAGGGCAGAAGACCATAGATCAGTAAGATAGGAAAGTATGTCACCAGTTGACCTCGAACATCGAAAGCCATACTGGTGATCTGATAGAAGAGAATGAGACTCCAAATGATCCATGAAAGGAGAGTTGAGGAGAGTTTTAAAAATTTTAGACAGAACACAAGTGAGAGCTATAGGTCGATAGTTAGAAGGGTCTGAGCGGCTACCTTTTTTCTGGATTGGCTGAACAAATGAGCACCTCCAGCATAAAGGAAAAGTATTAGTATTAAGGCATCGAGAGTAGAGCTGAACGAGGACAGGCGCCTCTCCCTAGAGAGGGGAAATGTCATCCGGGCCACTGGTGTTCCTGACGTTCATAAATTTCAAGATCAAGATCAAGAGTAATTACAGGTAGAGACATGGAATCCATGACAGGAGAATGAATAGGAGGAGGAATGCAAGAATCGAGAAGGGTGGAATTAGATGAGAAAAGGAGGCCGGAGAAATTAGCCTTTTCGGAAAGAGTATTAGCTACAGAATCATCAGAGCGAATTAGAGAAGGAAAGTCAGATTTACAGAAGTTATTAGAGATATTTTTGACAAGAGGCCAGAAATTTTTATCAGTTGGAGAGCCATGGAAGTCAGCGTACTTCCTTTTTTGTGAAAGTACGCTTAGTCCATCGAAGAACATCCCTGCAACGATTCCGAGCTGAATGAAAATTAGCAAGAGTGATAGGAGAAGGAGAGTTTTTCCACTCACGATATGCCTTGATTTTGAGCAGAAAAATATTTAGTTGAAGATGGAATGAATCTGCACATCCCATCATGGGTCACAGCCCCTAACTTTTCAGCAGAAGCAGAAGCGTCCCCCAAGACAAAGCAAGATTCACTCCAATGGTAGTTAGCAAAGAAGCGACGCACTGCCTCCAATTATCACGATTAAAATGCCAGAAAGTACGTTTAGGGCATGGTGGACTGTTGGAGAGAAAGCATTGTAACTAAGAGCTATAAGATTATGGTCAGAGTTACCAATAGGAGGGAAAATGGTGTATTTATATCTAAAAGGAGTAATAGTGAAGCAGAAATCAAGCATAAATTGGAACAAACATATCGAATGTTAAAATATTCAATGGAAAAATACCTTTCTCAAGAGAAAATCATTCATCACATGAAACCGTCAAATCCCAATTTGATGATTTGGGAGATGGTTGAATGATGAGCGCTATTTGTATATTGCCCTCTAAATCTCTCCGAATCAGTTTTCGTTTCATCGTTTTATTTAGATTGGTCAAATTTTTTTTCCTTTTTTTTGTGTGTGTTCTCGTTGGATCGGAGGGATTCCCACTAAAAATCGAGATTACGTTAAATTTCTCTTTGAGAAGGTAAAGCGCAAAAATACCTAGTGTATGCAAATTTTAGTGTCTGTGTATTTATTTTGCCTAGGGTGCCTCAAGAATGAACAGACACAGCAGGAGAAGAGGAACCTACTATCATGGTGATCATAATTACGGAAACAGGCTTCTCCTACAGACATGTGTACATCTCAACGTACAGTTTGATGAACACCACACGAAGCTTAAATGACTGTTAGACGGCAGATTGCTTCGTGTTGCTGATTACAATTGGCACAGGCCCATAGAAAGCGAATAATGAAGAAATGTACTCTTCACTGATGAGCCTCTCTTCGTACTAAATGTACCAGAAAGACATTACCGAGTATGAAGACGTCCATGAGAGCACTTTGACCCTTGCAGTATTTTTCCAAACGTTTTTGGAAATGATAATTTGAGCTGGCATGAAATTGGGAAACTGTCCGAAGTTGCATGTAATAGATAAGGGGACCTTAGTGGCAGAAAGGTATGTGTACGACGTCACTAATGAAAAGGAAGTTCTATTTGCATCTTTTATTGAAGACAAATACTTGTTACTCCATGAAAATGCCAGAATGCACACTGCAGTGGCCGTCCACCTGTACCTTAAGATGATAGGAGCCCACCTTTTGTCCTTACCTGCAAAAACTCTGGATTTTAATATCATAGAGCATGTTTGAAATATGCTGGGAGGTGTGTCAGTGCCTGGGTTCATGCTCTGTCGATACTCAGGGAACTAGCTAGCATGTTGGCGGAGGAGTGGACAACATTTCCCAAGGCGTCATCACTAGGTTATTTCATCAATGCCAAGATGGAGGAAGTACGGAATGCCAAAGAGGCAGTAGCTGCAATTATTTATAGGTTTTATTACTTATTTTCTGTTTTGTTTTTTCTTGCAGCCTTGTAATGTAACATTACAACATGAATTGTCAACTTCGTGATTTTCCTCATCCTTCATTTTATTTTCCAAAACTATGTAAGACACACTCTCGTGAGGTAAATAATTGTCTACAATATGGAACAATAGATCGTAACAGTTAAACTAATACCACCACGCTCTGTGGTCATTTTGCCATAAATCCATGAGATGCTCTGATTTTGTTCCGCAGTTTACATTAGAATTAAAGTAGCATTCAAAAATATAATAAATATACTTTCAATATGATCAATAATATAAATAATAATAATAATAATAATAATAATAATAATAATAATAATAATAATAATAATAATAATAATAATAATAATAATAAGAAGAAGAAGAAGAAGAAGAAGAAGAAGAATCTCTAATCTTTATTCATTTTTCCAGTTGCAAAACTTGAACAAACAAAATTCGTGTACTTTATATGTAATAATGCGAAACTGAAATGGGCTTCTTGGGGAACGAATTAGCCCTTTGTTTTTTTGTTTTTTTTAATAATAATAATAATAATAAATAATATAATAATAATAATAATAATAATAATAATAATAATAATAATAATAATAATAATAATATAATAATAATAATAATAATAATAATAATAATAATGAAATAATATAATAATAACAAAATTATTATAATAATAATAATAATATTAATAATATATTAATAATAATAATAATAATATTAATAACAATATTAATAATATTAATAATAATAATAATAATAATAATAATAATAATAATAATAATAATGAAGAGAATACTACCTACTTGTAGATTGGTGGAATAAGATTCATTAACCGCGATCCATCGATCAAAAAATGAGGTAAATTAGGATGCCTCCTTATCACTTGCTCATCATACTTCTTTTCCAGCCTTTTGGGATTGAATAATTTAGTCTCATTTTTGCATGAAATAAAAATCTCTTTTGATTCATTGAATCTCAATATAGGCATTTCAGTCTCATTTTCTTTAGTCGTTTCAAACAACTCTTCATCCTCTGATGACTTTTGAGCTAACTTTACATTTGCTGAAAATTAAAAACGTTTGATAATTCCAGTACACTATTACAATAATAAAAATGATAATAGGAAACAATTGTATTAATAATAATTGCAAAAACAGTTATTATTATAATTATTAATAATAATAATAATTATTATTATTATTATTATTATTATTATTATTATTATTATTATTATTATTATTTTATTATATTATTATTTATTATTATTATTATTATTATTATTATTATTATTATTATTATTATTATTATTATTATTATTATTATTATTATTATTATTATTATTATTATTATTATTATTATTATTATTATTATTATTATTATTATTATTATTATTCATTATTATTATTATTATTATTATAATTATTATTATTATTAATATTTTTATCATTATTATTATTATTATTATTATTATTATCAATGTTGTTGCTGTTGTTGTTGTTGTTGTTGTTGTTGTTGTTTGTTGTTTTCACTTTTTTAAATCAATCTACGTGTAACATATTAAAATTTAAATGTTTGGTCATATTCCTAACATTTTAATTTCATTTTAGAAGCGACATAACATTAAATCTTTCAGATAATTATTGAACGTCAGTTTAAAACAAGAGGAAATTGCTGTAAAAATAAGAATCTGTATTTTACTAACTAAGGAAATATGTCACAATTTTTTTTTTTTTTTTTTTTTTTTTTTTTTTTTTTTTTTTTTTGACGGATTTTGGTCATATTGAAAAATAACATAATTGAATTCTCATTCAAGCTTCATTAATGTAAAGGCGAAATCTTTTCCAACCAAAGCAACTCGTCAACTACTATATTATTTGCATATATATATATCAACAAGATTTGTCTGCTGACGAAGGGTCAATATAGATTTATATTTAATTTGAATAAAGAATAATTGGTCAATATATTTATTTAGACCAGAATTTAATGAACGAGAGTAGAATTCATTTCGATGATTCAGTGTGGTGGAAATATGATATGGATATGAAGATGCTTGAATAAGAAAGAAGGAAAATCGAGGTAGTGGAAAGTTAAATGACAATGTCACATTTTTAAAAATAAAATACAGTAAATTAAATAGTCTAAAAAAGTAAATATTTTACCAGACTGAATCTATTGTTGAAACCACTTCTCAGCGTTGCAATTGTAAACAATAGTACGTATAACAATAATAATAATAATAATAATAATAATAATAATAATAATAATAATAATAATAATAATAATAATAATAATAATAATAATAAAATAATAATAATAATTTTTAAATATTTATAATAATAAAAATATTATTTTTTAATTTTCTAAATTTATTTTAATAAAAAATAATAATAATAATAATAATAATAATAATAATAATAATAATAATAATAATAATAATAATAATAATAATAATAATAATAATAATAATAATAATAATAATAATAATAAAATAATAAAAATAATGCTATTATCAATATTATTATTTTTACTATTATCTATATCTTATATTATTATTATTCCGTTCATTTTTGGCCTAAGTGCATTTTGCGCGGTACACCATTAAGTTGCTTCACAAAATAGATATGTTGCTTCACCAAATAATTTTATTAAATTTCTTTAAATAAATAATAATAATAATAATAATAATAATAATAATAATAATAATAATAATAATAATAATAATAATAATAATAATAATAATAAATAATAATAA
>SEYY01007774.1:0-27500 GCA_009176605.1 Armadillidium nasatum
ATAGATGAAAAGTCGAACCAGGGTTCCATCGACTCGATTTTCATCCAGAAATTCGAAGATGGTATCTGCTTTCGGGAAGGGAAGTACCATGTCGAACTCCCTTGGTACGAAAACATCTTGAAAGAAGTTCCATCCAATTACAAAGTAGCTTTGGCTGCTTTGCATCGTGTGAGAAAGAACCTTGAGGGTAGAGGTTTAGCTTCAGCCTATGGAGACATTTTTAGACAGTATTTGAAGGAGGGAATCATAGAACAAATACAGGTTTCTTATAAGGATTTTCATAAATATATATGGATTCCTCATCGGCCCATTATAAAAACTCAAGCACAGGTGACGACCAAGATCCGTCCTGTGTTCAATTGCAGTTTGAAGATAGGAGACAGCCCTTCTCTCAACCAGGCTTCATACCCTGGTATCGATCTTTTGGCTTCTCTTTTCAGACTGTTAATGCAGTTCCGTACCTACAGGTTTGTATTAATGGCCGATATATCGAAAGCCTTTCTCCAGATTCGATTGAAACTTGAGAGAGATAGGAACTTGTTTTGTTTCTTTTGGCAGGAGGGTGAAGAACTTCTGACGTTTCGATACACGTCTATTATTTTTGGGTTGGCAGTAAGTCCATATGTTTTATGCGCCGTTATAAAACATCATGCCCTTAAATACCCGTCAGATCTTTGCTCTTCTCTTCTCATCGACAATTTGTATATGGACAATTTCCTATATACTTGCTCTTCTGTGGAGGAGATGAAAGATATTTTCCATCAAACCACTTCCCGCTTGAGGGAAGGCGGATTTGATCTGTGTTCCTGGAATTCAAACAATACAGAACTTCGAGAACTTTTTGAACAGGAAAATAAGATCTCTACTCATCAATGCCAAGAAGAGCGGGTGTTGGGATATTTGTTTCATGTTGATTCGGACACGTTTTCCTTAAGCGACTTCAAACTTGGTGAAGTAACTACTAAACGACAGCTTCTTTCAGAGGTTGCCAAAGTCTTTGACCCTTTGTCACTGTTCCTTCCCGTTACAATACGTGGCCGTCTTTTAGTAAAAAAGACGTGGGAACAAGAAATCGGCTGGGATGAAGAATTGGACCAAGATTTGAGGAAAGCTTGGGGAAAACTTCGAAAGGACTTGGAGTCTTTGAAGACACTGAAGTTTCCTCGTTCATGTTTTGAAACGAATGATACTGATTCGTCCATTGATCTATTCTGTGACGCTAGTACCCAGTGTTACGGATTCGTCGCCTATATAACATCGGAGTCGAATGGTTCCAACATCCTTTGGTCAAAAGGAAAAGTTGCTCCTTCGAAGGGAAAAACCTTGCCCATGCTGGAATTACTTTCTGTATATCTAGCATTGAAGTGCTTGCCTCAAGTTTTATCCAGCTTTTCAAGCACAAGATTTCGAGAGGTGCGAATATTCTCTGACTCTCAAATCTCATTAGCATGGTTACTATATGGAGGCAAAAAGAACAAGAGTATCTTTGTTCGGAATCGCATCCAGGACATTCGTTTGATGACGGACGCTCTCAAAAAGGACCACTCTTTGTTGTCGACATTTCATTATGTCAAGTCGGAAGAGAATCCGGCTGACTTATTGACCAGAGGGATTACTCTCAAAGAGTTTAATAAGAATTATCAGCTGTGGTCTCATGGTCCTGAATGGCTTTCTTCGGATCCCACTTACTGGCCGAAGACAGTTTGTGAGTATTTGGAGAAAGGGAGTGTCTATTCCATCGTCATCCACTCCTGTGTTTGCAGTCATCAGCGAATCCAAGTCTCCTCCTGTAGTGGACTTCTCACGATTTTCGAGCTACCGCTCTCTCATCAGAGTGTGTTCCCTTCTGTATAGATTTTCTGCCGCGAATCGTGATCATCTTACTTGCGACAGGAAAGCTCGTCTTTATTGCTTAAAAGTCATGCAGAGGGAATCCTTTTCTAAGGAGTTTGAATTCTTGGAGAAGGTTCGTGAGAAGCAATCGAACGCCCTTCGACCTCCAGATTTGGTTAATCACCTGAATCTGTTTATAGACGACGAAGGATTAATCAGGAGTAAGGGTCGACTTTCGAGGTCGAACTATTACGAGTACGATGTAATAAACCCCATCCTCATGGGGAAGAAACATCACCTTACTCATCTGTTGATTAGACAGGCACACTTCGATTGTAAACACTTGGGAATCCAAGCTACCCTAACTAATATTAGGTTGAAGGGATTCTGGATTACCTCCGCTCGTACAACAATTAAAAGGGTGCTATCGGAATGCATCGTGTGTAAGAAGTTTAACAACTTCGCCTTTCAGTATCCTCGCTTCACTAATTTCTCTAAGGCTCAAGTGGACCTTTTTCGTCCCTTCCGCCATGTCGGCTTAGATTTTACGAAGCATTGGTGGGTAAAGGTGAAAGGTTCTCCTACGTCTCAGAAGATGTTTATTTTGATTTACACATGTATGCATGTACGAGCCATATATCTCGACCTTGTGCCTGATATGTCAACACAGTCATTCGTACAGTCGTTTCAGAAGTTTTTTTGTGAAGTTCGGTGTTCCCGATGTACTTTACAGTGACAACGCTCGGAGTTTCATCCAGGGAACTGACGCTATTGAGTCGTTTGTTGTGTCGGAAATCGGTAGTGAGTTTCTACGAAGAAACCACATCGAACACAAGCGCATACCTCTTTACAGTCCTTGGGTTGGTAGCTTGTGGGAGCGCATGATACGTGTCGTTAAAGACTGCCTGTTGAAGACTATAGGACGTTCATCACTGGAGTATTTTGATTTTGTTACAACGCTCTCGGAAATTGCTGATGCAATAAATTCGAGACCGCTCACCTATACTTCAAGTGATGATGAGATGATGCCAATAACTCCGAACTGTTTCTTAAAACCGTGTTCCAAAACTAGTATGGCATTACCTGGAACAGGATCAAATAATCCTTTCTGGAATTCCACCTCTTCGGCAAGGAACGCGCTTTTGTCATCTCTTCGAAAATCTTCTGAACGGTTCGAAGACTTTCGAACTCGATGGTATCATGAGTATCTCCTCAGTCTTCGAGAGTCAAGTCGCGACATGTATCAGGCTAAATGGGATAATTTGATCAAAGTTGATGATGTCGTCCTGATCAAAAGTCCTGTGAAAGAAAGACCTTATTGGCAAATGGGTATCGTTACCCAAGCTCATCCATGGAGATGATGGAAAGGTACGAACGGTATCTGTGAAAACGCCAGGAGGACAGTCGAACTTATATCCCATCAAAATCTTATACCCACTTGAGTTATCTATCACTCACAGTGGTAAGGACAATCGTTCTGATCATACCGTACCTTCATCAGCATCCCAACCTCTCTCTGATCCGACTGTTCCTGCATCTGTACCGAACCCTTCTTGTCCAAAACCTCGTCGTCCTGTCCGCGTAGCCGCGGCTAGAGCTAGAAGGATGCTCTTACAGAAATCGTCTTCGGAAGAGGAATCGGAATCAGATTAGGTTGGGGTGGGAATATCGAAAAAGGGGTGGGTTTATGCGATTTTCGGACAAAGTTGTAAGTTTTAGTTGTAAGTATATGAATGCAATTTTGTGTTCATTATGTCGATTGAGCTTGTCGAACGTTCGCGAATCAGTATATGCCTCCCTTATACTTCCGGGGAGTCATCCCCCCCCCGGGAGGATTTTAGAAATATTAAGTACGACTACGTTACTTGTCATAATAACAGTCAAACTGCTTTAATTATTGTAATTAATTACAGTCCTTTGATCTGTTTAACGTTTATCAGCTTGAGTTTGGAGAATAGAGCTTAAAAGAAAACATCGTTACAAAAATCTTTTTTGAAAGTGCGTCATAAAATTTTCGATAGATTGACCTTTTCCTTTTGTGAGGAAAAGTCGTTACATTTTGCTCCTAAAAATTTCGTATGTATCGTCAAATCCTGTTCGTAAAGATTTTTTTATCTTCGTACAACTTTTAAATTCTTAAAAGTGATAAATTTCAAACTTTACTAAATTCGAGAATTTCGATTTAAAGAGATTTTTATAGCTTTTGGAGAACTTCGTTCGTTTTTGTGACTTGAACTATTATAGGTGAATATTAGGTTATAGTGTGCTTCGTTAACATAGCGCGTTTCGGTAAACAATTTTACCCGGGTAAATTTCGGAATAGCGTAGATAGCGGAGTGGCACAGTGACTGAAGCTTTTGCCTTACTAAAACTAACCAGCTCGAACCTCTGGAGAAGGAAATCAATAATTTTCGACTTTGGATAGAAGACGTCAAAAAATTTCTTCAAGAGAAATACTACAAACTTGTTACATCTAAATAAGGTATGTTTCTTTCCAAGTTATTGTTCTTTAGAGCTCGAGCTGATATTTGAATGAATATTTACACTTTAAATATTCGAACTAAAATTCATTTCGTACTTGCTATATTGGGTATTGCAAAGCTGCTCTTTTAAGCTTTCTTGTCATTTAACCATCTACAATCCCAATAATAGTTACAGTATGATGGCTTATTTATGATATATTATATTTTATGTAATGTTAAATCCTCCCCTGCCTCCTTCGTCTTTAACAAAGGAACGATTACAAAGTCTACGTCAATGAATAGATCTTTGTAAACACCTTTTAGATGGAAGGAAGTATGAGAGATTTAGAAGGAAACAAAGGAAATATGTTTCTATGTTTCACAATTGCCTAATAAACAAATAAATATTTATTCGGCTGGTTTTACTCGAATGTAGGTAGATAGGAACAATTCTTGTTAATATCAAACCAGATTAATTGTATGTGATACAATAAAACAAAGTTATACTTACATAAAATGTCTGCTACCCCAAAATAAACATATACTTACTAATATACGAAGAAGCATGCACAGTACACTTAAAAAGAAAAAAAAAAGGTACACTTGCTCAAAAAAGGTACACTTTATCAAAAACCAGATCAAGAAGGTATGGCCTCTATGCCTTGACATAAGAGCACAGAAATGTAACTCTTTTCTGAAAGAGCCCAGATATGTGACCGTATTAAAAGAGCCCCGAATTGTGACTGCCCCACTCAAGCTCTTTGGGGAGCCCAGAGCTTTGGGTATAGCGCGTAGTTACAAAAGGAGAGAAAAAAAACTCCTTTGCAATAAAGTCATATAATAGTTGCCCAAGGAGAAGGTGAACTTTTCATTCAGAATTTCAATTGCTGATAAAACGTTTTCTCCTCCCCCATGAAATAAAATGAAGGGGTTATGCGGGTTATAATAAATCTGCAATAATAATAATAATAATAATAATAATAATAATAATAATAATAATAATAATAATAATAATAATAATAACAATAATCTTGTGGTCACAATTGAAAAATAGGCAATATATATATATATATATATATATATATATATATATATATATATATATATATATATATATATATATATATATATATATATATATATATATATATATATATATATATATATATATATATATATATATATATGATCTTTATAACAATTTTAATAGATATCTAAGTTGAAAATTGCTATTTCTATCTAGATACTGAGCAGTACAGTTCTATGTAAGCAGTATCCATTTATGATGGACGAAATGTTGTTAACAACAGATAATAAATTGCTGTTACGAAGAGTCGGAAAATTTATTTGTTTTCTTCCTGGAAGTAGTTGAAGTACAAATTACTACTCCTTTTAGGTAAATAATTAGAAATTAACAGTTTTGAATGGTTATAAAGGAAAATTGTTTTAAAAATTATAGTTGAAATATAATTCAACAAATTCCGGTGAAGCAGTCGGAAATAATAAGCTTCCATTTTTAAATATAAAACGATCTAATGGAAGATTTTTTACATTGCTATTCAGAATGACAAAAAAAATTTTTTTATATAAGGATTCCCTCCATACAGGTCTTTTAGGTCATCACATTCTTACTTCGAGAGTGCCCGCCCGCTATACTTACCAAGATTAATTTCCAGATTCAAATTAAATTTTTATTGAGATTTATTTATATCCACGATTAAGAATGTGAGTGATCTCACCCAAAATAAACGTATTGTAAATAAACTTTAAATATCAACGAAAATTCACGATTTCCTCGCAACTGACTGACGAACTCAAAATTTTGTGAAGAAAAGGTAGAGTTTATAATCTAGAATGTTTTCAGATAAATTTTTACTAAGTATGCAAATTATATGATAAAGAATAACAATAGTTGATACTTCATTTCTAATATGAAAGCTAAAGAATTTATAATTTTAATATCCTGTCCCCAAGAGATGTATCAGGATAAAATAATAGGTTCAATAAAATTGTTAAATTTTTCGAAATATTTATTTTCGTGTCAGCCTCATAAATTTATTCAATCTCGGACAATTTAATAAAGTAAAAGTGATTTTAATTGGAAAGACTGGTCACGAATATTAATTATATTCAGAGTGTGTGAGAGTTTCCGCAGATATTTCGCACTAATAAGGTTGAAGCGGCTTCTGCTTGGTTAACGCTTCAGAAAGAAATGAAATAAATCTCTTGTGGGAAGTCATTTACATGAAATATTAAATGAAATAAATAGTTTGCCTTCAAGAAAAATAATGGGAAAAATTTAACCCCAACTTAATTTTTCAGATGATTTCTCTAAAGAATATGAAGAAATAAAGAACAAATAGGTACAATACTCATAAATAAAAGAAATTTTGGAATTTTAGCCTTACTGACTATTATAAGATGACACTTGATAACAAAAATATTTTAACAAAGAAATCAATTGAACTACAAGACAACTAATACCAAAATGACCACACATAAGATTTATAAATGACACTATGATTTAAGGATGACTCAACAGAAAAATAGGACAAATTAGCTTCTTAATTAGAGCGAACTGAATTACCCTGTCTGGTTTAGGAAAAAATTGTTCTCTATTTTTTTTTAAACATCTTTTTTCTATTACTTTATCACATATTCACTCCTATGTTGATGACTCCACCCTTCATTACTCCTTTAACTTTAAATTAACAGCAGTTAATTGAAGCAAAAAGGTGTTCTTGGGACCACTAACCTCTGGCCTTTCTCTTGTATTTCAAATTGGGGGAGATAAAACATGGACGTTTTCAATTCCTCAAAATCTCTGATACTTCGTCTTCCTCAACTATGATATTTTCTTCGAAAACCCTCAAACTCAAACATTCATCTGTTCTTATAATTTTCAGAGTTTCTTTTTCTCGTGATCTTTCTTGGATGAATCACATTACTTCTCTTTTTTTAGGCCAGCCCACTTGCATGGGAGTGTTCTTCGCCACAGTATGGAGTATGCCTCACACACCTGTGTGTTTCCATGAACTCAGCTATTCTCTTAAATTTAGAGTTTAAGATTTTCCGTCTTATGAACTCCCTTGCTCTGACTAACTCTCTCCTATGTCTTTCTGATCGTCAAATTGTTGCGTCACTCTATAATATCGCTACTACAAAGTACAATGTTCTTTTGAATTCTCACGTCGAATACCTCCTCCATTAAGAAGGGCTCGAGCGACACGACTTTCTACACAATCTCATCCTTTCTCTGTCCAGCTCTCCGATCCCAGACTTAACCGCTATACTCAATCTTACATGTACTCTACTGGCAAAGTCTGGAACACAATATCTTCATCATTTTCTCAGTTCCTTTGACTTCCACTTTTAGACGCCGTGTATCGGGATATGTTGGCTATTAACGACCAGATTTCCGGTATTTCCCCAAACTCTGGTAGAAATTATATATATATATATATATATATATATATATATATATATATATATATATATATATATATATATATATATATATATATATATATATATATATATATATATATATATATATATATATATATATATATATGTATATATATATATATATGTCATACTTGAAGAATTCGAGTCTCTTTCCTTGTTCGGCAATTTCAAAAAGTTTTTCTACTCCTCCCACTTCAGTGAATCCAGCAATGATTAGAATAAATAAGCCAACTGACATCACTACAAACTGAAACACGTCTGTGTATACCACTGCTCGAATACCTCCCTAAAAATAATAACAATTATATATATATATATATATATATATATATATATATATATATATATATATATATATATATATATATATATATATATATATATATATATATATATATATATATATATATATATATATATATATATATATATATATATATATATATATATATATATATATATATATATATATATATATATATATATATATATATATATATATATATATATATATATATATATATATATATATATATATATATATATATATACATATATATATATATATATATATATATATATATATATATATATATATATATATATATATATATATATATATATATATATATATATATATATATATATATATATATATATATATATATATATATATATATATATATATATATATATATATATATATATATATATATATATATATATATATATAATATATATATATATATATATATATATAATATATATATATATAATAAATATATATATAATAATAATAATATATAATAATAATAATAATAATAATAATAATAATAATAAATAATGTTGCTAGCAATGCAGGAAAAGATATCATTTTATTAAGCTTTAATAATAGATGCTAAAGGCAATATGAAATAAATAAATAACAGTTCATAAGATAGACGTTTCGGGTTATCTAAACCCATTATCAATATCATCTGTAAATGAAATAAAATAAGTAACAATCAGTATAAATGTAAATTATAAACACAATTTAACAAAATAACACCAAGAATATTATCAATAATTAAACTAAAAATAAAAATAAAAATAAAAATAAAACTACAAATCAAGCACACTAAACTATTGTGAACAAGGTGAGTACAAATTAACAAATAAGCAAATTAAGATTTTGTCAATTTGTTAATTTGTTAATTTGTTAATTTCAATACTATATATATATATATATATATATATATATATATATATATATATATATATATATATATATATATATATATATATATATATATATATATATATATATATATATATATATATATATATATATTCAGACTTGCATGTTTACATGACTTAGTAGCATACGACAATAGAATCTACAGGACAATGAAATGCTTCTGTTTCAGAAATATCCAGATATGTTATTTAATATTTTATGCCTTTGTAGCATTTTCCCCTAGTAGATGTCAATCATATTTATTTTATTATTATTATTATTATTATTATTATTATTATTATTATTATTTTATTATTATTATTATTATTATTATTATTATTATTTATTATTATTATTATTATTATTATTATTATTATCATTGCATTGTATTTAGCATATTTTGTGTGAATTTTACGGAAATCAGAACTGATAAAGGCTTCTGCCCTACTAATACGAAATAAATAAATATACACCTAAAGGAAAGTAAAATAATAATATATATATATATATATATATATATATATATATATATATATATATATATATATATATATATATATATATATATATATATATATATATATATATATATATATATATATATATTTTTTTTTTTTATATATTAACATGATGTATTTAATTTTTATGAAATTTATTTTTATTCAATGTGCATATTTTATTTTATTTATTTTGTAAATTACTTTTGTCTATAAGCAACACAATGCTAATTAAATAGTTTATCTTATTCTTCATTAACACAATACTCACAACTGTTGAATATATCGTGCACACTGAACCAATGACCAAGATAAAGACCGTGAAGCTGATTGGACTAACTGCCGACAAAGCCAAAGAAGTTGCGTATAAAGCAAGTCCTATCCATACATGAGCGTTGAACCCAGCGATAATCGTCATAAAAATTTGCAATCTTGGCGCATGGAATCTTAAATCAATGTACTGAAATGGAAATATAATGAAAAAGCTTAGAGAAAAAATTCGTACTTTTGAATTTCAGTTACATTTAAGACCAGTTGAAAAAAAAGTACATATGAATAGTTTTTGAAGTAATAAAATTTAATAATTAAACTGACCTCATGGATACTAATCAGTTTCAAAGGGTAAATAACGGGTATGATTACGACAATTGAAAAAGCGATTCCTGCCATGCAACCTAAAGACATGGGAGATAGCTGCGTTCCATAAACATAAACTTCAGTTGTTATTCCTTTTAAAAATAAATGGTATTAGTAAGAGAGAAGGTGTCAGTTACAATTTATATAAAAATCTCACAATGTATCTTAAATGCAATGAAATGAACCATAAAAAAAAGTGATATAGAGTCACAAAATACTAAATAATCATTTTAGCTTTTACACAAACTCTAAAGAAATTTTATCGAAAGATTGACTGTAGCCTTGAGTAAACGAAAGAATCATTTAAGGACTTCGAACGTAATTTTGAAATGTTATTTGCACAAAATTTAAAAAAATTACAGTAAATATTTGTCATAATTCAATTTCCATAGTGTTTATTTTTATTTAAAAATTTCCAACCTCTCACGAATCGAAGGGTACAAAGGACAAAGACTCTAGTAGACACCTGTTCATGTGAGATTCATTTGCGTTTCCATGTGATGAAATACATGGCACACGAGCAATTGTTCCGTACCCCTAACCCATGAGTGGTTGTGAATATTGAAATATCGAATAAGTGATATAAACCGAAATTATACTTACAGAAAAGAACATTAAGCAAATGAGCTATATATATATATAGTGACTTTTAAAATAGTTAACCAAAAATTTATAAAAAAAAAAACGTTTCCAATAATAAAAAAAATAAAAAATAATATTTACGCATAACATCTATAATTTTTATGTTTTGAAAAAAGCAATTTAAAACTATGTAATAAATAAAAATAAAGTTCTTTTTGTTATAAAAATAATTAATATATATGTATAATGATATAAACTATTAATTTAAAAAGAAAAGTATTTAAAATATAATGTAAATTATGTATATTGCTATCCTAAATCTTAATGTACTTCTGTCGCCTTTTCTTATCTCATTTTCCCGCCCAAAACCATTTTGCCGCCAAACTTTAAGGTAAACCATTATAAAAACTATTATAAAATGTAAAATTTATTTCTTTTATGTTGTATTATATTGTAATTTCAATAACAAAATGTTTATGTTAAAAATTTCGATTATAATGTTTTTTAATATGTAATATTTAAATGTTATAAAATAATATTTTCTACTTTAAATAAATAAAATTTTATATAATATTTCAATATAAATTTGTAAAAACTTTAATAATAATAAGGTTGTATACAATTTTTGTTAAAAAAAAATAAAATAAAGTGAAAAACCAATAATTTATTAATTGACCCTTTCCATTTTGAAATAATTTTAAAAGGTCTTTAGCAAATATTGAAAGATTCACTTTATCCAAGGAAGACGGAGAAGAAGCCGCATTGTCCAGAAGAAGACGTCCAAAGCAGAGGCAAGAAGAAGCCATTCCTAAAGCAGCAGAAAAAGAAGTTCCAACCCTTCTGCTCCCGAAAGGAGACCCAGTTTGGCAGGCCATTTGCCCTTGACTGTGGTTCCTCATTTGAAGTAGCCTTCCATCCGAGGCTACAGACGCTCCACAGGCTTGAAGAGAAGTGGTGGCTACCACACGCCTTCCAGTCGGCATTCCACAAGGGGACATTGAAAACACCCAGCCTCCTGATCTATCTCCCTTCGCGCTATAACAAAGTGTAGTGACCTCCTGCACCAAATATATTGGTGACCTAAACAGGTTACTATATATTGGTAACCCCAGAGATAATTAGGTCACTATATAACTGGTAACCCTGGTTCATAGGATATATATATATATATATATATATATATATATATATATATATATATATATATATATATATATATATATATATATATATATATATATATATATATATATATATATATATATATATATATATATATATATATATATAGGACTATAACATTAATTTTTCAAACCTGCTTGATTTCATAACATAGTAACATACGACAATAGAACCTACAGCGCAATAAATTGTTTCTGGTATCATAAATTTCCAGATATGTTATTTAATATTTTGTAACTCTATATCTTCGTCCCCTAGTAGAGATCAGTCATATTTATTATTATTATTATTATTATTATTATTATTATTATTATTATTATTATTATTATTATTATTATTATTATTATTATTTTTATATTATTATTATTTTCATTGCATTGTATTTAGCATTTATTGTGTGAATTTTACAGAAATCAGAGCTGATAGCCTTCTGCCCTACTAATACGAAAAAAATAAGCATACATCAAAAAGAAAGTAAAAAATAATAATAATAATAATAATAATAATAATAATAATAATAATAATAATAATAATAATATATAATAATTATTATTATTATTATTATATATTATTATTATTATTATTATCATTATCAGAAAGGTCATAGAAGTGGTGGTTAATTTTGATTGGGATATAACGGCATACAGCGATGATGTAGCTTGTTGGAAAAGGGATACGGAGATAGTAAAATGTATTGTCATAGGTTTTGCAAGATATTTGAAGGAGTCTTTTAGCTGCTTTTGGGAGGGGGCGTCCTTCAAACTAAAAGTGCGAATTTTAGTTTGAAAGAAGTTGCGTATAAAGCAAGTCCAATCCACACATAGGCGTTAAACAGAATGATAATCATCATAAAACTTTTCAATTTTGGAGTATGGAATCTCAAATCAATGTACTGAAATAAAAATATAATGAAGAAGCCGACAGGGAAAATTCTGTATATGAAGGGTGCAGTTATCAGTTCAGGGGTGGATAGAAGATGAATTAATTATTTAATAGAGAGAAGGTCATTAATAAAGAGTAAAAAAAGAGATGGGGATAGGACAGAACCGTAAGGAAAACCACACTTAATAGATTTAAAGGAAAAAGGATAGCCGTCTACAACGACTGGAAAGGAAATTAAAGAGAAGGATAGATTCCAAAAGAGGGAAATTTAAAAATTAAAGCTTTGTGTCAGACCCAATCGAAGATTTTCAATATGTCCAGCGTGACAGCAAAAGATTTACCGTAATGCTGAAGAGCGGATTACCAAGTTTCAAAGAGAAGGTTAAGAAGATCACTTCTAAAGCGTTTCTTATGAAAGCCATACTGGCGATCAGAGATAAGATTAGAAGAATTGAGATGTTTCCAAATCTTCCCGTCAAGGATAGATTCGAAAACTATAGAGAGAAAGGAGGTCAAAGAAAAGGAACGGTAGTTGGAGGGTTGAGAGGGATACCCCTTTCGGCACGGGTAGAACGAACTCACGTTTCCAGCAAGAAGAGAAGACTGAAGTACAGAACAGAGACGAAAAAGTTTACCAAGGCAGGGTGCAAGCTCGGAATGACGTTTTTAGAAGGAATTATAATTTTAGGCATAAATGAGTTGGAGGGGGTTAAAAGTAGAGTAATAGCTCCGGAATCGTCTAAAGTTGAATTAAGGGCAAACGTTTGAGTGAAGATTTGAGCTTTAGAAGAAGGTAAAACAGCAGTTGTACCTTCTGAAGATACTATAGGAGGTAAAGCAGAAGAAGCAGAGTTAGAGTTGACATTTTTTGAAAGAGGACACAAAGATCGTGAGGAAGAGGAACCAGAAAGCATGTTATTCAGAGAAAAGAGTTTTTGGTTACGAAGGATAGATTTTGCACGATTTTGAGATGTTATATAAGTTGGGTGAGTTTCTGGAGTATGAAGACGACGGTAATCCTTGAAAGCAGCATCCCTGCGGTGAACCGCAAGAGAGCACGCAGAGTGTTTGTGAGGTTTATTAGAGGGAAAATAAAATTGAATGTACGCCTCCATGCCAGAGATAATCACCTCGGTAATTCGCTCTGCACAATCCGAGGGACCACTTCCACGGAAGTGGAAATATGGAAAAACAGTAAAGTCGTTATATCCTATAATAAAATACCAATTTGTAGACTTAAAAATGGAAAAGGGCCATTTTCAACAACATACTAACACCCATACTGATATATGGGGTGAAATCATGGAGTTGCACAACCAAAGAGGAAAAAAGAATGAATTGATGTGGCGAAGATGAAGGTATTGAGAACGGTGGGAAAAATTAGAAGGGACAGAGTAAAGAACGAGTGGGTGAAGGAAAAAGTGGAAGCTTACGTCGATGCTGAATAACATTGATTCAGCAATGCTGAAGTTTTAGTTTATATATATATATATATATATATATATATATATATATATATATATATATATATATATTATATATATATATATATATATATATATATATATATATATATATATATATATATATATATATATATATATATATATAAGTTCAAATCTCACTGGCATTGCCATATTCTAGGAGAAGAATTTTTCTAGGTAGTATATACCTAGAATCCCCAAGTGGGATCGAACCGGCACCCTCAAGCACGTGAGTCAATCACTCTACCGTTTCATCAACTGTAGACTGATTCAGCAATACTGAAGTTTGGGGTTATCTTAAAAAAAGGCCTGAAGGTAAAGTTGCACATAGAAGAGAGATGGAGGAAGGAGGAAATAGGACCAAGAGGGAAACAGAGAAAGAGATGGTGGGAGGGTGTGTAGGACTCTCTGAGAAAACATGGATGACCTTCGATAGCTGAATTGCAGGAGGAATTTATTTATTCAAGATAGGACCGAGTGGAGGAATTGTTAGGAGCTGCTGACGGGTCGCGGGCCTACAGAGGGCAGAAGTTATTATTATTATTATTATTATTATTATTATTATTATTATTATTATTATTATTATTATTATTTTATAACATCATCATCTTCACCATAATTACCTACGATATTGACAGCTGAAATAATGGTAGTAAGGAGTGACATAGAAACCGAGATAGGAGAAAAGTTTCGATTCCCCAGCAGAAACTCTTCAGGAGACTTGTTTCCTTTCAGTGAGGTGATGAGTCCAATTATGAAGGAAATAGACAATATAGATACCAATAAAACATAATCCAAGGTGGAAAATCGGCTATTGTCCAAAAATTCGATTTCATCCATGGCTTTGATTTTGGGTAACCTGAAAATGTTGCTCAATATTAAGATGAAATTTTCAAAAATCCTGATTTCGCTTTGATATAACTATCTAGTTATCAAGTTCACATCATGAAAGCTATATATAAATATATATATATATATATATATATATATATATATATATATATATATATATATATATATATATATATATATATATATATATATATATATTAGAGGTGGACCGGATAGTAATTTTTTACTATCCGCGGATGCGGATGCGGTTGCGGATATTCAATTGCGGATATCCGCAGATGCGGATGCGGATGCGGATAGTTTAATTTTTTAAGAGTTTTTGCCATAGATTCTTGGAATTTTAAATATAATATCCAGAATCTATGTTACCAGGGTGTGGGACGGGGACCCAACTCTTGAACACCCCACCAACCTCTTTCCCCAACCTCCACCCATTTGGAAAAAGGTTATATATATATATATATATATATATATATATATATATATATATATATATATATATATATATATATATATATATATATATATATATATATATATATATATATATATATATATATATATATATATATATATATATATATATATATATATATATATATATTATATATATATATATATATATATATATATATATATATATATATATATATATATATATATATATATATATATATATATATATATATATATATATATATATATATATATATATATAGCCAGTAATTCAGTATTACCTTCACACTTCACAGTTTCACATATTCCATTTGAAGTTAATAATTGGTAAGTTATTTTTTAGAAATAAAAGCTTTTGGGCTCTTTCAGGTGAAAGTTTGGTTCGCTTTTCGTCGTAAATGAGGCCTGCTCCACTGAAAAAGACGCTCACTAGCAACACTAGTTGAAGGACATGCTAAATAAGTCCTTGCCAGCTCAGCAAGAAAAGGAAAACTTTTGCAATTATCTCTCCACCAAACCAGTTGGTCTTTATCTGCCTCCAAACGTGGGAGTTTCAGATAATTTTCAATAATCGATATTTGTATCCTTTGACACTTCTGACTGTGATTCTTCATCGCTGCTGGAAGCTAGAAGATCTTTCATTGATTTAGCAATGCTTAAGCTAACAGATTTTGTTTCTTTTGTATCTGACAGCTTTTGCTTTTTCTTGAAAGGCGTTATTTTAGCTGTTTCTATCATCTCATCGCATAAGCATCCTAATTTGATTTTAACATTCTGAGAAACAAGTGGTTTAAAAAATTTTGTTTTGTACCTAGGATCTAAAAAGGTTGCAATTGTATAAGCATCATCATTTTCCAGGTTTTCAAATCTGTCGTTCATCTCCTTCATTAATGTTTCAGTCATCCTTGAAACTCCCTTAGACTTAATAACATTTGTTAACACAACTTTCAATGTTGAAACAAGTGGTATCACATCTGACAAACATGATTCAGCTGAACTTATAGTCTTTGTTAATTCTTCAAAAGGCTTAAGGATATTAATACAATTATTTAAAATGTCATTTTCGTCAGCTGTTAGAGGCTTTATTTTGTGCTGCTTGAAGCATAAAGGCAAATGGCCTCATTAATTTCGCTCATCCTCTCAAGCATATGCAAACTACTATTCCAGCGTGTTTGAATATCTTGCATGACAGAAAGTGGACGAACATTTAATCTTGTTTGTATTTTCTTCAGCTCATTTTGGGCTACAACGGAGTGATTGAAATGCGTAGCAATTAACCTACATTTGGTTATTAAATCGGATACACAATTTTTGACTCATAATGGAATTTTTAACTACTATCTGAGTTTGGTGTGCAAAGCAATCTACATTTTTCACTCTTGCCAGAGAAAGTGCTTTTTTTTATATTTGTGCCCGAATCCCTGACTACGCAGTGCACTTCATTTAATGAAATCTTCCATTTTGTCAGCATCTTTTCAAATACAGTTTCAAGATAGTCGCCTGTATGGCGCTCAGAAAGAGGTTCTGCATTCAATACAAAGTTTTGCCTTTGAAAGTTTTTATCTATTGCATGATACGTAATTTTTTACTATCCGCGCATGCGGATGCGGTTGCGGATATCCAATTGCGGATATCCGCGGATGCGGATATTGGAAAAATGATGCGGATATCCGCAGTTGCGGATGCGGATGCGGATATCCGGTCCACCTCTAATATATATATATATATATATATATATATATATATATATATATATATATATATATATATATATATATATATATATATATATATATATATATATATATATATATATATATATATATATATATATATATAATATATTCTGATACTTTTAAGATTTTGAGAACTTTATCTATAATTACGAGGTTAAAAATACTGGATAAAAATAAAATAATATATATATATATATATATATATAATATATATATATATATATATATATATATATATATATATATATATATATATATATATATATATATATATATATATATATATAATATATATATATATATATATATATATATATATATATATATATATATATATAATATATATATATAATGTATAAGCCCTATTTCAAGAGGGGAATGTATATTATATATATATATATATTATATATATATATATATATATATATATATATATATATATATATATATATATATATATATATATATATATATATATATATATATATATATATATATATATATATATATATATATATATATATATATATATATATATACTTTAGTAATATTCTTGTTTACTGGCCTTTTGAGTGTTTTGGACCTGTCCAACATGATTAATTGAATAAAGTTGAATCTGTTAATTAACATTACTGATATTGTAAGATTTTTTTCAAGACTGAGTCAATACACACTAAACAAAAACACATATTACTAATAGAAAAAGTTATTAAAATATGTTAGAGTTAAACAAACAAACAAAAACAAAATTAAAAACAAGAAAATCAGAATGCGCAATAAATGATTTTGATTTTCATCATAAGGTGAAGCAGCAATAAGTTTATAAAATGCAGTTTTATTGTCGAAGTACATATTTAGAAAATCTGTTTTAATTATAAATATCTTTTTGCGCCATAGTATGCAATATATATATAATATATATATATAATATATATATATATATATATATATAATATATATATATATATATATATATATATATATATATATATATATATATATATATATATATATATATATATATATATATATATATATATATATATATATATATATATATATATATATATATATATATATATATACTTATATTCCACTATTATAGTGGAATATAATGTATAATAATATAACTGCTCGGGGAATCGAACTTGGGCCCAAAAGATGGAAGTCCATTGTGCCAACAGCTACACCACCGATGGTTCAAAAGGAAATCATTCGGAACTTCTACTGACTTATCGCCTAGTGAAAAGCTCTCGAAGACCTCCCCGACCACAACTTGGGCGTAGGGTTAGCTTGGCCAAGGCTCTTATCCTGAGTACGCAGTGCAGTAGTTATTACTTAATATCCACTATTCCATCTTTTGGGCCCAGGTTCGATTCCCCGAGCAGTTATATGTATTATACATATTAATTCCACGGATAATAGTGAATATTAAGTAATAACTACTGCACTGCGTACTTAGAATAAGAGCCATGGCCAAGCTAACCCTACGCCCAAGTTGTGGTCGGGGAGGTCTTCGAGAGCTTTTCACTAGGCGATAAGTCAGTAGAAGTTCCGAATGATTTCCTTTTGAACCATCGGTGGTGTAGCGGTTGGCACCAATGGACTTCCATCTTTTGGGCCCAGGTTCGATTCCCCGAGCAGTTATATGTATTATATATATATATATAATATATATATATATTGTATATATATATAGGGATGGAGTGAAGTATCGGTATCGGCAAAAAAAATTA
Organism: Armadillidium nasatum; assembly: GCA_009176605.1. Classification (NCBI taxonomy): domain Eukaryota; kingdom Metazoa; phylum Arthropoda; class Malacostraca; order Isopoda; family Armadillidiidae; genus Armadillidium; species Armadillidium nasatum. Next base: position 19,023 of record SEYY01007774.1, read on the forward strand.
TAGGAGTAAAGTATCGGTATAATAAAAATATCGATTATAAATATCGGTATATCGGTATTATTTTTAGGTATCGGTATCGAATTTTAGGTATCGGTATTGGTAATCCGGTATCGGTAAAATTTTGGTATCGCTCCATCCCTAATATATATATATATATATATATATATATATATATATATATATATATATATATATATATATATATATATATATATATATATATATATATATATATATATATATATATATATTTTGATTAATAATTGCTGTATTTCCCTTGCTTAGTTTTAATAATCGTGAATATAAATTTTGAATTAAACTATGCTTATACTTGATTTGCGTTTCCACCTGAAAATTATTTTAAAAAATCAAAACACTATTATCTCTTTTTCTTATTACATTTCAAAATACACCTTCAATGTTACTTAATTTATTCTCTTTGTTTTAAATTCTTTTCCTATCATAGTTCTTCTTTTGATCATTTGATAGTCATTCATTAATTGCTTTTATAATCAGTGAATAATAAATAGACTATATAGTGATACAGAGTCAGATTTTTTATTGAGGTTGCCTGGTTCTTTTCCAGTTTTTGCCGTATGAATAATTCAGACACCAGACAGCAGAGTCTAGCCTAATTCCCATCAAAGCCCCCAGGATAACTATAATACTGAGCGCCCAGAGATATAGAAACCCAGACCCTATAATGAGAAGAATGCCAACCCTGATAACTGATATGCCCAGAATAGTAAGATTTCTTCAAAAAACTAAAAATGTCCTTTTTTATACTAGAGTGTCCCACTCTATAACTTATAACTATATATAATCTTTATAACCTTAATATTATCTTATAAATAATGTACCTAAAAGGGAGAAGCTTATGACCTTTACTTTAGCCCCCTTTTTTTATTATTTACCTTATATATATACCCTGAAACAAAAGAATTAAACATATAATATATGTAAACTAAAACATAAACTCCCTTCTCCTTCTAAAAACTCCTTCCAAACCAGTCTCTCCCTTCGATCCCAGATCCTTTTCTTCCTCTTCTCTTCTTCCTCTTCTTCTTCTTACTAAACCTATCAAAATATACAATCTTATATCTTTCTCTCTCCTCCCCTTTTTCCTTCTACATATTCTTTGATAATATTACCGTCTACTCTACCTTTAGTAAACACATCTGCTATTTGACATTTAGTATTAACCCATTCCACCCCTTCAATTTTCTTCAACTCCAAGACCCATTTTATCCATGCTATGTCTATCCTTAATTTTTACTTAGTACTTTTGTTTTCGAATATATAGCATTCTTTAAGGGTTTTACTATCTGTATGCACTTTAACTTTAAACCTATCGCCTCCCATTATTTCCAACCAACATTCACTCAAAAATATACCTGCCTCAATACCTTCTATCAATCCTATAGCTTCAGCTTCAATTGTTGATCTTGCCACTCTTCTTACACATTTTGATTTCCACACAATTGGACATCTATTTCCTTCATTATCCCTCACCGCTACAATATAACCTATCTGAGGACTTTCATCTATACTATTTCCATATGAAGCATCTGTAAATACTTCTATTTCTATTTTTTCCTTCAATTTAGCTAACCATATGCCTACTCTCATTTGTTTGCTCTCTTCAATATGTTTATAACTTTTCTCATTTCCTCTACCTTGCCTCCCCTAAAAATACCTGCTTCTTTCACTTACATAATACGACAGATCTGGTCTTGTCTGGCAGCTTATCCAGTTCATTTGTCCTACCAATGACCTATATAAAGTCAGTTCTCTGTCTTCCATTTCTCTACTTCCAAAGAAATTCCCTACTATCCGGTATATTATGTCATCTATATATTTGTTTTGTTCTAGCCAAACGCCTCCTTCACTTTCCTTCTATATTTATGCCTATGTATTTGAATTCTGACACTTCCTCGGTTCCTATCTTTAATCTACTTTTAATACCCCCTATAATGGTGTCAAAAAATACCTTGTTGCCTCCAAAACAAAAATCATCCACATGAGTGCACATTATTCCTATCATTTCTCCTCTTTTTTTCCAATAAAATAATGCTGGTTCCAATTTACTCTTTACACCCCCCAACTCAGATATAATCTTTACTACTTTATCAAACCATACCCTTGCTGCATCCTTTAAACCATACACTGTTTTCTTTAATTCCCATAACCCTGTCTCCTTAGCCTCTCTTGGAGGAGTAACCCAAACCTTTCTTTTTATTCTGTCTCCCTGCAAATAAGCTATTTTAATATCAATTGAATTGCATTTCCATCCTTTCATTTTCATCAATGTTAGGCACATCCTCAGTACCTCCCCTGAACACGTTGGAGATTCAGTTACCAGATCTCCTCTCCTTCCTCCTCAAAACCCCGAGCAACCAATCTAGCTTTACACACTGCTTCCCCATCCTTAATTTTCTCTGTTATTACCCACCTTAATTAAATTCTCTTTTGACCTTTATCCTTTACTCTTTTAAAAACATCATTTTCTTCCCAGTTCTCTATTTCACACAATTTCGCACTCAAAACCCTTTCACTTTCCAAACTATTACCGAACCATACCTCCTCTTGGTCACTAATTTCCTCCACATCTGTCACATCTCTAAAGTCAATCCAACCCTCTTCTCCATTCTCAATATTCTGAACATTAAAACTATCACTCCACTTCTTACTTTTTGCTTTCCCTGCTCTACTGAGTATCTTCACCTTCACTTTATCACCCCCTTTCTCTTTTCGTCGCTTTATATCCTCTTACCGATCTTGATTTTTACACCACCTCTTTCCTCTCGGTTCTTCCTCTATTTCCTCCTCTTCATTTTCTTGGTCCTCTTGGTGTTCCTCCTCTTCCTGTATGTATTCCACTTCTTGTCCTTCATCTTCCTCATTGTCAATGCTGTTATACATTTTTTGTTTGATCTCATTCTGTTTCTCATCTGCTGCATCAGGCATGACATTACTTTCTGTATCACTTATCTATCTTTTTCTGACCACAACCAGCTAACCTCGTAATGTGCAATCTGGCAATTTCCCGTAACGTACCGCCATGTTTTGCTATCACTACCTTTCCATCTCTTCCTATAACTTTTGCAGGTCCTCTCCAATTATTGTCTATCTCTCTTTTATAATAAACCTCTTCCCCAGGTTCAGCTAATTCTAAGCTTATGTTCTCTTATTTGGCCTTTCATCGCTCTCTTCACCCTATCTTCTGCTTCCTGTTTTATATGAGCCTCTCTTGCCTTTTGTATTCCTTCTATTGTCTCCTTTAGCTGTTCACTTTCATTACCTATTACCCCCACACTTCTTTCTTCCTCATCAGTATTATTTGGCAGCTTACCGTTCTTACCAAACACTAATTGATTTGGGGTGTATCCACCTTTATCCATTAACCAATTTTTTGCTCCAACTGACCACAGCAAACAATACTCTTTATGGCACCCTTCCTCTTTCATTTTCCTCATAGAATCCTTTCAACAACCCCACCATCTTTTCACATCTCCCATTACTCCAAGGACTCTCAGCTGCTGTTGCCAGTTGTCTTATACTGAATCTTTCACACATCAATTTCATCTCTTCATTTTGGAATTCAAGACCATTGTCACTCATAATCCTTTCCGGGGCACCAAATATACTAATCCACCTTTCTAATATCTTTCCTACTATATCCTTAGGTTCTTTACTCTTTACCCAGCTTGCAATAACCTGTTCCTAGATCCAACATAACGAGAAATTTACTTCCTTCCAATTCCCCTAAATCCATGGCCACAGTTTCATTAAACCTTTTTGCCAATGATAACCCTACTGTGTGTCTGCTGATTATTTTTATACCTTATACATATTTCACAATTATCACTCAATTCATTTATATCTTCCTTAATATCCCACAGAATCTCATCTTCCATTTCCTCTCTATACGCATCCTTAATCAAGTACACCTCAACCATTCTTTACTTGGATGCCCGAACTGTACATGTAATCTTATTAATATCTTTTCCCTTTCCTGCTTATCTTCTAAACTACCTTTCACATTACCCTCCCACCATACTTCTTTCTTTATACCTTTTCTTAAACTAATCCTTAAATGTCCTCTTTCATCAACTCTTAAAGGAACCCTTATGTTCCTAAAAGCCCCTATTGTCATCTCATAATTATTCAAATTAATACATGCTCCCATTTTCCTTAATGATTCCCTCCCTAATAACCATGGTATGTCCCCTTGTACCACATCTGTTATTAAATAAAAATCCCAACTATAAAATAACATGGTATTCTTAATCTTTTAACCGCTTTATATTTAGATTCCCCAAAAACATAATTCCCTTCTATCACTTCCATTGTCTTCCTGACCTCCTCTCTTTCTCTCCAACTCATACTACCCAACACATAGCCTAGCCACTTTTCCCCTATGACATTGGCACTACAACCAGTATCTACGATTGGCCAGATGTTGCCATACTCATTCAATTCTCTTCTTTTCTTCTCTTATTCCAACGAATGCTCTTGGACTCGTATCTCCATTATACCTCAATCTTCCTACCTCCTTATTAATGTTCTCAAAAAATCTTCCTCTTCCTCTTCCAAACCCACCCATTACAATTCTTCTTTGTCCTTTTTGTCCTGTCTGATCACCTCTCTTCTCACTCATACCTTCCCCTTCCTCTTGTTTTTTCCATTTACCTTTCATGGGACATGATGCTGCAAAATGATATTCTGATCTGAATAAGATACATTTCATGGTTTGTCCATATCTATTTTTCGGGTTTAATCTTTTGAACTCTCCTTCCTCCACCTTACTTATACTCAAGTCCTGACGTTGCACCAGCCATTCTTTTGTTTCCTTTTTCCCTATTCCTTCACAGACGTTGAATAAACCACTTTTAAACTCTTCAAATAACCAATCACCTTTTTCGCAATATGCCAACATCATCTGTCTCTGATTTTCTCCTATATTAGCACCTTCTAACAAATGAACACACCTCATATCCTCCCCTAGGTCCACCTTTCCAGCCTTTTTACAATTATTCTCAACCATCTCATACCTTACAACATAATCTCTCATTGACTCATCTATGTTTCTCTTATCTTGAAAAATTCGAGAATCTTGTCATATCTATCCCTACCCTTCTCTTTTCCAAATCTCTTATCCAATACCTCCAATACCTTTTCCGTTCCTGACTGTCTCTCCAACCCCTCCAGTTCTACGTTGTAAACACTTTGAAATGCCTTTTCACCTAAGCTAAGCATAATTTCACCTCCTGGACATTCCAAATATTTTCCTTCCAGTCTTATACCACAGCATTACTCTTTTTCTCCACATGTCATAATCCTCTCCCTCTATACCTTTAAACGTAGGGCACAGTCTTTTACCTCTTGTTTCTGTTTTTCTCTCTTGGTTCTCCGGACGATGTTGTTCTTCCTCCTTTCCACCTTTCATCGTTATGCTGATGCCGATTGTCTAACTACGCTCTGCTAACACTGAATAATAAATAGTCAGAATTTTTTTTTTAGCTTACCAGGTTGTTTTCCTCACGACTCCTGATGTTGTTGTCTTAAGACCAATTCAGACACCAGACAACAGAGTCTAGCCTAATTCCCATCAAAACTCCCAGGATAACTATAAAACTGAGCGCCCAGAGATATAGAAACCCAGACCCTATAATGAGAAAAATGCCAACCCTGATATCTAATATGTCGGTAATTAGTAGCTTCTTCAAAAAACAAAAATGGTCCTTTTTTTTAGAGTTTCTATACTCTATAACTTATAATTAAATAATCTTAAACCTTAATATTAACTTATAAATAATGTACCTAAAAGGGAGAAAACTATGACCCTTTACTTTAGTCTCTTTCTTAACCAACACCTTTTATTTAACCTTTTATATATATCCTGAAACAAGAAATGTAAACATATAATACATGTAACGAAATAATAAACTCCCTCTCCTTCTAAAAGCTCCTTCCAAACCACGTCTCTCCACTGTCGATCCCAGAATCCCAATTTTCTTCCTCTTCTCTTCTTCCCCTTCTTCTTCTTCCTAAAACTATCAAAATATACAATCATAAGTTATGATTTGAAAATTCTGTAAAAGATTTAGTCCTCGAAAGAAGATGTAAAGCTATTTGACTGCTCAAATTTCAAATAAAATAGTTTTATTTTCAAAAAGCTCAAATTTTATATTTTATTATAGTGTTCGTGTGTGTGTTTTAGGTTTGAGGTTTGTGCTTTTTTATGCAAAAGAAATAAAATGAATAAATTTGAATCGCAATTTATTTTGAAGTCACATAAATGAAGGAACGATATGATTGTAGACGACGAATAAATGAATATAATATTAAAATAAATATTAGACACCCAATTCTCCCACAGTTGTAGTTCAATACTCCAAATGAACAACTCCATGAGAAATAAAAAATTCGATAAAAAAATAATTACTGCAATTAAAGCACAATGAAACGTAAGTTGTGAATGGCAACAAGGTCTAAAATTAAAGCACTATCACAATCAATTTCGGCTTTCCAAAAACAAGCGGAAAAGTATATGACGAATATTTTCACTAACAGAGGAAGAGGAATTCTGTAAAGGAGAAACTCTTTCTCTCAAGATTTTAACTCAATATAAAAAGGTGCTTCACTAAGCGTTTTTTATGGGACAATTATTTGGGAATACTCCCCTACAGATTTTTAAACCATTTTGAGAAGAATGATCCTTTGTATGTTCCCATATGATTCCCTATTATTTATCAATTTTAATTTTAAGAATTTTTTTCCTTTTACTAAACTAACATAACATAAGAAGATTCTAAATATAGAACTTGGAAGTTTGTTCATATTTGCGGCCTTTCATGTTTGTTACATCTATAAAGCTTCTTATCTCCTTTTTACATATTAAATATATATATATATATATATATATATATATATATATATATATATATATATATATATATATATATATATATATATATATATATATATATATATATATATATGAAGATATTCTAATAAAATTTATTAATGAAAATCATGAATTCTTAAACAAGTAACTGACTTAAGCAAATGTCTTATTTAATATTTAAACTTATTTATATTAATACTAGGTTTTATAAGTTTTATCCAAGTATTTATTTTAACAGGGTTCTGCCAGAAGGGTGCCTTGTAAAATTTTGCTCTACGTGGTAAAACTACCATCGAAAACCAGATATATATATATATATATATATATATATATATATATATATATATATATATATATATATATATATATATATATATATATATATATATATATATATATATATATATATATATATGTGTATATATATATATATATATATATATATATATATATATATATATATATATATATATATATATATATATATATATATATATATATATATATATATATATATATATATATATATATATATATATATATATATATATATATATATATATATATATATATATATATATATATATATATATATATATATATATATATATATATATATATATATATATATATATATATATATATATATATATATATATATACCACTGAATAGGTTTGGAACCATACCCTTGCCATGCTCGTTTAGTAGATTAAAATATTAAAACCAAGTAGTAGTTGTAATAATAATAATTATTATAATAATAATAAGTAGTAGTAGTAATATAATAATAATAATAATAATAATAATAATAATAATAATAATAATAATAATAATAATAATAATAATAATAATAATAAATATAATAATTGAAAATCAAAAAAAAAAAAAAATCTTTTTTTTACATGAAAAAGTAATAATATATAACTCAAACTTCTAAGTTTACTTCTATGTATTTTTTTTTTCTAACTGCAAATGTTATTTGATTGCAAGTTTCTTCTATGATCCCTAATAGTAATAAAAATAACAATAATAATAATAATTAAAATATTAATAATTATAATAACAACAATAAAATATTATTATTATTATAATTATGTTTTATTATGATTCTATATATTTCTAAACATGCAATAAAGTTTAACTAAAATATGGAAAAGGTGAAATTTCATTAATTAAATGAAAAATAATGACAAAGAAAATTTCATTAAAACTAAATAAAATGAGAAAAAAATGGCAAGGAAAATACTACAATGATAGCTATTAAATCACTTGGAGAAAAGAACGTCAGTATCGGGTGTTTCCTAAAGTTAAAATAAATCACAAGAACAAAGCTGGGCTTCCGATACTCTCTTATTTTGAAATGTTTGAAAGAACTGTGCATAGAAACTACCATCATTGGTAATTAAAGATTATTGAGATATTTCAGACAGTTGAAGGTCCTTTTTTTTAAAATTTATAAAATATTTGAGGAATTACTGATATCAACGTTGTTTCTTTCTGTATTTTTATCTGTTTTACAACTTAAAAGGAGACCAAAAAAAAAAAATTTAAAATTAAAACTCTAATA
>SEYY01007775.1:37500-40000 GCA_009176605.1 Armadillidium nasatum
TTACTATTTTTGTTAATATATTATCATTATCATTATTATTATTATTTTTATTATTATTACTATTATTATTATTATTATTATTATTATTATTATTATTATTATTATTATTATTATTATTATTATTATTATTATTATCATTATTTTATTTTTCTTCAAAAAAAAAGGAAAAAAAAAAGCTTTATATATTTTAAAACTTTAATTTTAATAGAATATTTTAGTTTGCTAGTATCATTTTACATAAATGCATAACAACCACACCAACACCAACATTAACGCTAATATCAACAATAATTCCAACAATAACATCAACAATATTACCAAAAATAATACCAACAATAACAATATCTAAAACAATAGTAACAACAATAACAAAAACAAGAGCAATAGCAACAAAAACCAAATTACAACAATGAAAACAACAAAGTCTGAAGGACTTTAAATTCTTTGATTCTCGATTAGAAAATTATTTTTTGACAGTATCCAATTATTTCTCCTCCCAATTTACTGTCCCTAAAGGAGGTGAAAAGAAACTGTCCCCTGCTTAATCCTGTTAAGTTATTACTTTAAAAAAAGGACAGTTTTTATTTCCATATTTTCAGGAACAGATTTAGGAGAAACATTTTCCTTTGTGTTAATAACTGAAATAATCTCTATCTTGGAATCCTTTCACCATTCAAGAATATTATATATATATATATATATATATATATATATATATATATATATATATATATATATATATATATATATTATATATATATATATATATATATATATATATATATGTGTGTGTGTGTGTGTGTGTGTGTGTGTGTGTGTGTGTGAGGTTTGGAAACCGCTAGAAATCAAGAAAGATAAAGCAAAAATATCAGAAATTTTCTGGAGATTAAGAAGAAAAAACTAAATAAGAATTTTCAGAAGAAACTTTTTGAAAAGGAAAATATATTCTTCTGCATTTTTTATGAAAAATTCTGCAAGAGAGAGAGAGAGAGAGAGAGAGAGAGAGAGAGAGAGAGAGAGAGAGAGAGAGAGAGAGAGAGAGAGAGAGAGAGAGAGAGAGAGAGAGAGAGAGAGAGAGAGAGAGAGAGAGAGAGAGTGCTTTAAATCAGTAAAACAATAATTGTTAAACTTATAAAAGATAATACGAATCAGTGGATTAAATTATAACAGAAAGAAACTGATTTTAACAGGAAAAGAAAATGACTATTACTATATTTGAACTGAAAGCACATAATAGGAAAAAAAAATTTTCCTTAAATATTAGCAACTAATAATATTCAAAATTTATGAGCATTATATATATATATATATATATATATATATATATATATATATATATATATATATATATATATATATATATATATATATATATATATATATATATATATATATATATATATATATATATATATATATATATATATATATATATATATATATATATTATTATATTTATTTCACTTACCACTTTCCCACTTCGTGAGGTGGTGCGCTCCACAATTCCTTCACAAACATACCCGTCCCTACCTTCCATTCGATTTCACCACCGCCATCCATATCACTCTGTCCGCCGCAAGTCTACTACCCTCTTATAAACTCAGATTCCTTTTCCCCAAAATTTCTTTCACTCCATCCATCCATCCATCCATTTCCACTTTGGCCTTCCCTGGCCCTATCTCCATCCACCTCGGATCTAAGTACCTTGTCCACCATCCTGTCCTTATTCACTTTACACATATGTCTAAACCATTTTAGCACAACCTACTCAGCCCTATACACTTCACCCCTCTTCCATTTACACATCTCTCTTATTCTTTCATTTTTAATCCTATCAATCCTTTTCAATTTACATATCGCTCTCAAACCTTTCATCTCAAAGACATTCAAACTTTTCCTCGCCCGAGAATTTATCATCCAATCCATGTTTCACACCTATATATTACAGAAGGCAAACATATACATTCAAACATTCTTATCTTTATTTCTTTTGAAATATTTTCTTTCTTCCATACTTCTCTAGGTCCCAAAACACCTTCATTCCCTCTGCTACTCTATTCTTTATTTCTTTTCCGTCCCACCCTTAACTTCCACCAACATTGATGGATATTTGAATTCATCCACCTCATCAAGTTTACTTCCCCCAATTTCTCCCTCCACATCTCCTCATCCCCACCTCCAATCCTCTAACTATACTTTTCGCTGGATTGACTTTCAATCTAATGTTCGTGCATTTCCTCTCAAACTCTCTCTCTAGTATTCTCAACTTTTCTCCAGATTCTGCCACCAAAACCGCACCATCTGCAAAATTAACCCCCCATATTTCTCAACCTAAAACCTTTTCATTCTCTCTAACTTCACCATCCATCAATAGATTAAATAACCATAGCGGAATTACACCCCCCCCCGTCTCAATACCACTCCTGTGCTAAATCATTCCGAAAGTTCCCTCTTCACCCTCACTCTTGATCTACAGCTCGCATAAAAAGCTTTGATCCCC
>SEYY01007775.1:50000-52500 GCA_009176605.1 Armadillidium nasatum
CTAAAATAGGAACTTTTTCTTTTAACTGGCATTCTCTTGTTTAAATAGGAACACTTTTATCTTTTAACTACAAATTCTCTTGTTTATATATTAACACTTTTTCTTTTTACTGCTCATTCTTTTGTTTAAAAAGAAACACTTTTTGTTTTACTGCACAAATTCTTATTTAAAAAGTGGAACACTTTTCTATCTAGATTCCTTTCCTTTGAAACCAAAAGACTTGCACAATGAAACAGTTTCAAGAAGCTCTTGCATCACTGAGAGCAAGTTTTAGATCATGATGTAAACCAATCTGAGGAACTCAAATGTTTTTCATTGAATATTAAAAGGTTATATTCCTTATATCTTTGTTTATGATCCTAAAAGGAACATATATAATATATATATATATATATATATATATATATATATATATATATATATATATATATATATATATATATATATATATATATATATATATATATATATATATAAGAATAAAGTCAAAGTAGAAGGTGAAATCATTCTAAATTTTATTTTCCTGGACGTTGCGTGTGTCTCTTTCAAGATGGGATTATATATATATATATATATATATATATATATATATATATATATATATATATATATATATATATATATATATATATATATATATATATATATATATATATATATATATATATATATATATATATATATATATATATATATATATATATATATAAATATATATATATATATATATATATATATATATATATATATATATATATATATATATATATATATATATATATATATATATATATATATATATATATATATATATATATATATATATATATATATATATATATATATATATATATATATATATATATATATATATATATATATACCCTGACACTGAAAGTAATATATTTGCCTGTCTTTGCTCACAGGTCGCTGTTATCTTTGTAAAAGAATTTTTTTTCTCAATTAATGAAAAAAAATATCAAAATGTTAATTGAGTCTAAAAAATTAAAACTTGTAGAATAATTAAAAGCACTTTTGTGTTATTTTCTTATTTATTTTTTTCATAGAAAAATGTTTCGTTCGTTCTCTTAAAATTTTTTTAAAATTTTTTAAACTTATTGTTATATATATATATATATATATATATATATATATATATATATATATATATATATATATATATATATATATATATATATATATATATATATATATATATATATATATTATAGTTATATATATATATATATATAGTATGTGTGTGTGTGTGTGTTTGTGTATGCGTGAGCTGGCTTTTACTCTTTTAAACCATTGAGTACATGCATCCTTAGTGTGGTGAATACCTTTCATTTAATATGCCTGCCACATCCAATGCTCGTAGCCATAATCCCTCAAAGGAATGAATAATAGGGAAGTGTGCAATTTCTAGGGTAAAGAAAGGCACCTAAGAAGTGAACTGTTATGTCCGGTTCACGAAAGTTTCTTAATTATGTTGGTAATGTTTTTGTTTTTTTTTTAATCTCTGATTGCATGATTGTAGGTTTAGGTGGTGGGTGACTCGACCTTGGTATTGAAGGTACGACTTATGTGATTTATTTATTTGTGGGAGGTTGTTTCAGGAGTTAGATGTGTTAGTCGAATGAATGCTGATGATGTGGTTTGTTTGGAGTTTCTATACAAGATCAATTTAGAATGTGTTTAGTTTGTTATTTTTTTTGGAGTAGGAGAAATAGTATTAAAAATGTTGCTAAAATAGAGGGTTGGATATCAGGGTATGACTCCTAATCGATGTTTTCTGGATTTTGGGAGTTTATTATTACAGAGATGAAAAGATTGAAGATGGTTTGGTAAAGAGCTGTGGTCTAGCATGTCTATGAGATATCTTAATGGAAATATTTTTCCTTTTCTCACAAGTGATGAATTGAAGTTGGTTTTAATTCTGATATCAGATTTGAAGTTTTAAAAGTTTTTAAAATTTTTTGGAGTTTTCCTAAGTTCGAGTTGACTGTATATTAAAGTACGTTGCTGGAGATGCATAATTAGAGTTAATTTTGTAACCTGTTCAAATGCTGAGGTGAACGTGACTGTCTCATAACATTACTGAATTTGACATCGAAGAATGTACGTATAGTACATTTAAATTTCCTTTTTATAAGCTTTTAATATGGGGAATATGAGATGAGAATGTAAACAGGATGTTGGACGTAATACAAATCATCTTCGCACTATTGAGTGAAATCTTGTTTTTAAGTTTTATATATAAATGGAAAAGAAATAATGTCTGTCGGTAGTGATAAGAGTGATTGCAGGTTTTTTTCTGAGAAAGTCGAAATTTTCTATCAAGTGAGTCAGTTTTCTGCTTTCTGAATGTCGTTTTGTGCATATATGATGAATGTGAGAATACGGGCAGGTGGAGTAGGGGGAGGGGGTTGTGTAACATATAAGCAATAATAATCGGCGGCACATTTTTGCGTCTCGGGCTTGTAGATGGGTAAATTAG
>SEYY01007775.1:60000-65000 GCA_009176605.1 Armadillidium nasatum
AGCTCCATCTTGTAGAAGAAATGTGCGTCTTAGCCTTCAGCGATGATCTTGAGTACTGGGGCATTGACGAATTGTACTTAGAATCCTGTTGTCAACACAAATACCATCAAAGGAAAGAGCACGTTCACGAAGAAATGAGGAAAGAGGCCGAGAGTTTGAGACAAAGAGAAGAAGAAGATTTTGGTGATGGGAAATGTTCTCCTTATCAAAAGTTTCTTTGGGATCTCCTTGAAAAGCCACAAACATCGTTTGCTGCCAGGGTAAGATTTTTGTTTATTGATCTAAATAAGCTTTAGTGTTGAGTGATTATTAAAAATATACCGTAACACTTTTTCTATTGGATTACCGTGTGTTTTGACGGCTAAATTTCTTATTGCTAGTGAATTAAATTATATTTACCAAAAGAAATTAATATTTGCAAAATGTAATAAATGAAATTAATCTTTTTTAATTAATGTGGCAACTGAAATTTTAACTAATCTGGCAACCTCTATAATGCTCATTAATCTGGCTGAATTTCAAATTTAAACTGACAACATTAATTTTTAATTTCTAAGGAAATAAATTTTTATTATCATTTAATTTAGAAGCAACTAAAGAATTATATATATATATATATATATATATATATTTTATATATATATATATATATATATATATATATATATATTAATATATATATATATATATATATATATAGTTATTATATTATATATATATAGCCACTTATATATATTTATTAAATTTCAAATACTTTAGTAATATCAAATTATTATTTTAAATTTAAATTAATATTTTAATTATAATTTAAAATTAATTATAAATAAGAATAATAAATTTAATTTTGATATTTATATCAAATATATAATCACTAAATACATGTTTTTCCTTTACAGATTCTTAGTTTTTTACTGTATAATATTAGATAAATTTTTAGATATTTTATTAGATAAATATATATATAGATATATATGTATATTAGAAGCTACTAGATATGCTATTAATTTCTAGATTTTTAAAATTATTTTTATAAATTATTAGATATATGATTTGATACCCTATTAGATATATTATTAGATGTATTTTTGGATACCCTGTTCGGTACTTTATTATAAACAGTTGCTATGTGAAATTTTTTCTGGATATTTAGATACTTTTAATATATATTATTAGATATGCGGACAGTGGAATGCCAAAAGTATTCCATCCGCAAATTTGGCTTCAAATATATTTCGCTCCAAAGTACTCAACTGATAAAGGGGCGGAGCTTATGAAAACTTATTACATCTATTCAGTCATGTCAAAAGATCGAAAGGTATCTGCAGCATTTATTTTGCAGTAATCATGTATATATAATAGTCTTGTAAAATATGATTATTGCAAGACATATACTTCAAATATCTTTTGACCTCATGACACAAACGCATAGATGTCATGTCTTAATAAGCTTCGCCCCTTTTGCAGATTAAAGCATTTTGGAACGAAAAAAAATGTTCGTAGCGAAATTTGTTGACGGAACAGTTTTACTCTCCACTGTCCATTTAATTATACCCTTAATCCGATATATTTTAGATATCTTATTAGGTACAGTTTTATTCTATATCCCTCCCACTTATAAAAGGTTAGGGTTTTATGGCTACAAAATGTTATTATTCAATATAATTCAGTTTTAAACATAAATATTTCAAGTTATTTAACAGATGTATTAGATTAATAATAATAATAATAATAATAATAATAATAATAATAATAATAATAATAATAATAATAATAATAATGATAATAATATTAATAATAATAATAATAATAATAATAATAATAATAATAATAATAATAATAATAATAGAGATGATGATGATGATAATACTGTTACTTTTTCATATACTTGTGTTTTGTATTATTACTACTGCTACTACTTCTACTATTACAACTATCCCTACTATTACCACTACTACTACTATTAATACTGTTTTGCACTGCTTTCGACTTTCCTCAGTGTGTCGATGTTAATATTGTATAATCATAACCTTTTTTACTTGGTGACCTTAAAAGCATTACCGGATTTTGATTTAAAAAATGCGAACCTGCTTATATTTTAAAGGATTGGAGGTTCTTGCTCTTTGGTATACTAGACGACATGATTTTTTTTCCCCCTTTTGTTTTTTTGTTATTGTTGTTGTTATTTGTTGTTGATGTTGTTTTTTACATTTAGTTGCACAAAATGTCGCTGCACTTTTATTTTTTTTGTTTTTGTTTCTTTTTTTTATATATATATATATATTTTTTTATATTTTATTAATTTTTTTTTATGATTACAAAACTTGAATATCTCTTTCACATTCTTATGTATATCTTTTTTTTTATCATTTTGTCTGACGATTATTTTTCCAGGTTTGAGGTCAATCCTTCCCTTTTTTTAAAAAAAAAATCGATGTTTTATCGTTGCCCATATTACAATGCTGACTTTTGTTGGAAAAATAATCATTTTTTATCACTTTTTAATAGAAACCAAATATCATTCAGAACTATTATTTTTTTTCTTCTTTTTTTTTGAAATTTATTTTTACACTCTTGCACTCTATTTCATAAATCATTGAATAACATTTCATTCAATCAATTTTGCCAAAAAAAAAAAAAAAAAAAAAATTTTAGAATTCCATTTATTTTACTTATTCAAAAAAAGAACCTACTTCCCTTTTTAATAGACAAGAGGTTTGTTGGTTATGCCTTTAAGGCCATTGTGGCTCACCCTTCTACTTGCCTAAACTTGTTTCTTATTAGGCTGTAGAAATGAGCCAAACTCAGGTTTTAGCTTGATGGTGGAAGGGTACAATGCAATGACCGCAAAGTTCACAGTGCTCGCATGAGATGTGCACGCTCAAGGAGACAAACAACATCTTTCATGTGTTGATTTGAAAATACAACAAGGGGTCATATTAGTAAAACCATACAAATAACATCTCTATGTGCAGAATAGAATATACAACAGGGATTCATAACATACATAATTCATGCATAATACATACATACATACATACATACATACATACATACATAATACATACATACATACATACATACATACATACATACATACATACATACATACATACATACATACATTCATGCATATATTCATTCATACATACATATATA
Source organism: Armadillidium nasatum (assembly GCA_009176605.1). Lineage (NCBI taxonomy): Eukaryota > Metazoa > Arthropoda > Malacostraca > Isopoda > Armadillidiidae > Armadillidium > Armadillidium nasatum. The sequence goes on from SEYY01007775.1 coordinate 63,157, forward strand.
TAAAGAAACCGCTTTCAATATCATTTTAATTCGGCATCAGTATAATAAAGAAATTTTAAATAGATTCAATATTTTTATTACAAAATCATCAAATCATATTCACATATTTATTCATAAACCTAAAATTGTGCAAAATCTGGGCTCCATAGTTTGCGATTAATCCCAAAACTTTCTCCAAACATTTTAGGTCTAATGTTACAAAATCTCTCTCTTCATCATCTGTCTTTTTTTTTTAAAAAAAAAATTTCGCTTTTATTGTTAAAGCAGTTTACTTCCTGATTTGTTTGTCTGTCAAATAAATTGAAAGTTTAAAAAAAGACGCTTAAACCCGATTGACTAACTCCGCGTGTGGTTTACATTGTTATATAAAAAGTTTAACGTTTTGTAATCTTAAAATCTCTAAGTATGATTGCTTAACGTTTGCTTACTAATGTAGATATAATATTATATATATATATTTTTTTTTATTATATATTTCCTTTACCTTTATAACAGACCGATTTTCATTTTAAAATATATATGTACTTATATATTTTGTAGGTATAACCAAAGTAGCGAGTTCAGTTGTTAAAATATTGAATAATTAAATATTCTAACCATTATTACAGTTATGAATTTAATTTTTTTATATTCTTCTATCATTTAATTTACTTTATTATTAGTCATTTTTTTTATTTGCCCAAACACTAAATAGTAAACACAGTTGGTGTTATTCACAGTTCGTCTCTCTCTAATGCATTTTTTAAACTTTTATCCAAGAATGCTAAGACGTAAGCCTTAGATTATATGTTTAATTTTAGTATAATTATGTTGCATATATATTATTTTCTTATTTTTTAATTTTTTTATCAGAAATAGACAAAACTATAAGGAATGGCGCTTATTAATATTTTCTTTTCTTTTTTTTTTTTTACAAATAAGTGTTCACTGATGTTTAACATATGTCGTACAATAATTTGTAGTACTTTCAATATTTTTAGTTATGCAATTTTTTTTTATATATATACCCGTATGTCTTTGACATGATACTTTGTTGCTGACTTTTTTTTCATATTCTTCATGCATACTATTTATTCTTTTACCAACTTCAAACTTCCACGTCTATTATTCATTTATACTGTTAATATAAATGAAAAAAGGAGTGCAAACATAGACATTCACATGATTTGTTGAAAATCTAATCGACCTTTACAGGTCCTGGCAGTGATTTCAGTTATATTTATCGTCATGTCAACCCTTGCGCTTGTTTTGAACACCGTACCCAGCTTCCAAGGTGAAGATCAAACCGACAACGAGCAACTAGCGATGGTAGAAGCCGTTTGTATCACATGGTTCACACTAGAGTACGTTCTAAGATTTGCGGCTAGTCCTAACAAATGGAAATTTTTCAAAGGGGCCATGAATATAATTGATTTATTGGCCATTTTACCTTACTTCGTTTCTTTGTTTCTTATAGAATCTAATAAACACACAGACCAGTTTCAAGACGTTAGAAGAATTGTTCAGATATTTAGAATTATGAGAATACTTAGGATTCTAAAATTAGCTCGACACTCTACAGGCCTACAGAGTCTGGGTTTTACTCTAAAAAACTCTTACAAAGAGTTAGGCCTGTTGATGTTGTTTTTAGCCATGGGTGTGCTTATCTTCTCTAGTCTTTGCTACTTTGCGGAGAAAGATGAAAATAAATTATATGGTAGTATACCAGAAACTTTTTGGTGGGCGGGTATCACCATGACAACAGTAGGGTACGGGGACATATACCCTATAACTCCGTTAGGGAAAGTTATAGGTTCAGTGTGTTGCATTTGTGGTGTGCTGGTCATTGCGTTGCCTATTCCGAT
>SEYY01007775.1:72500-75000 GCA_009176605.1 Armadillidium nasatum
GGAAGGGGTCCCTCGGAGTGCGCTGAGCGCATAACTGAGGTGATTCTCTCTGGCATGGAGGCGTACATTCCATATTCTTTCCCTTCCACTAAACCTAATAAACCTTGGTTTAACTCTGCTTGTTCTCGTGCTATCCGCCGCAGGGATGCTGCCTTCAGGGACTACCGTCGTCTTCAAACTCCAGAATCTCATGCATCTTATATTTCATCCCGGAATCGTGCAAAATCTATTCTTCGAGATACTAAAAACTCTTTTCTCCGTCGCAAATGCAATAATCTTTCTGGCTCCTCTTCCTCTCGCCCTTTCTGGCATTTTGCAAAAAATGTCAACTCTAACTTTGCTTCTTCCTCTTTCCCTCCTCTAGTATCTTCTGACGGTACAACTGCCGTTTTGCCTTCCTCTAAAGCTGAACTCTTTGCTCAAACTTTTGCCTTAAATTCAACCTTAGACGATTCCGGAGCTGTTCCTACTCCTTCAACCCCCTCTAACTCATTTATGCCTAAAATTGTAATTTCTTCTAAAGACGTCACTTCTGCTCTCTCTGAGCTTAACACTAAGAAGGCGTACGGTCCTGATGGTATCCCTCCTGTGGTTCTCAAAACTTGTGCTTCCGAGCTTGCACCATGCCTTGGTAAACTATTTCGTCTATGTCTTTCTACTTCAACCTTCCCTTCTTGCTGGAAACGTGCGCTCATTCAGCCTGTGCCGAAGAAGGGGGACCCCTCTCAACCCTCTAACTATCGTCCTATTTCTTTAACCTCCGTTCTTTCTAAAGTTTTCGAATCTATCCTTAACAGGAAGATTTGGAAACATCTCAATTCTTCTAATCTTATCTCAGATCGCCAGTATGGATTTCGAAAGAAACGCTCTACTGGTGATCTTCTTTCCCTTCTCTCTGACTCTTGGTCCTCCGCTCTTCGGCATTTCGGTGAATCTTTTGCTGTCGCGCTGGACATATCGAAAGCTTTCGATAGAGTCTGGCACAAAGCTTTGATTTCCAAACTTCCCTCTTTCGGAATCTATCCTTCTCTCTGTGACCTTCTCTCTGATTTCCTTTCGGGTCGTTCTATAGCAGCTGTTGTAGACGGCCACCGTTCATCCTATAAATCTATTAATAGTGGTGTTCCTCAAGGATCTGTCCTATCCCCAACACTTTTTCTGTTTTTCATTAATGACCTTCTCTCTATTACTTCATCTCCTATCCACTCCTATGCTGATGACTCCACCCTTCATTACTCTTTTCAATTTGAAAGACGCCCCTCCCAGCAACAGTTAATAGAGGCAAGGAGGGTGGCCTTGGAGCAACTAACCTCTGATCTATCTCTCATTTCCAATTGGGGCAAAGAAAACATGGTCGTTTTCAATGCCTCAAAAACTCAATTCCTCCATCTCTACTCGACACAATCTTCCACACAACTACGATATCTTCTTCGAAAACACGCAACTCAAACCTTCATCTCTCCTTAATATTCTCGGTGTTTCTTTTTCTCGTGATCTTTCTTGGAAAGATCACATTACCTCTCTTCTAAACAAGCTTCTAAGAGGTTGGGTGTTCTGAGGCGCCTTCAGTATTTCTTCACACCACCCCAGTTGCTTGCTCTGTATAGGGGTGTTGTTCGCCCCTGTATGGAGTATGCGTCACACATCTGGGGTGGTTCCACACACACAGCTCTCCTGGAAAAGGTGGAGTCTAGAGCTTTTCGCCTTATCAATTCTCCTGCTCTCACTAATTCTCTCCAATCTCTTACTGCCCGTCGAAATGTTGCGTCACTCTCTCTCTACTATCGCTATTACAATGGACACTGCTCTTCTGAACTCTCTCGTCGCATACCTCCTCCATTAAGAAGGGCTCGTGCGACTCGTCTTTCTACACAGTCTCATCCTTTCTCTGTCCAACTCTCTGACCCCAGACTTAACCTCTATGCTCAATCTTACATTTACTCTACTGGTAAAGTCTGGAACACACTTCCTTCATCTATTTTCCCAACTACCTATGACTTAAGCACCTTTAAACGCCGTGTATCAGGTCATGTCGGCCTTTAATTTGACCATGTTTCCGACTTTCCTCCCAACTCTGGTGGAACAATGGTAGGCCTCTGGCCTTTGCCCACCAGAGGAGAAATAAAAAAAAAAAAAAAAAAAATATATATATATATATATATACATATATATATATATATATATATATATATATATATATATATATATATATATATATATATATATATATATATATATATATATATAATATATATATATATATATATATATATATATATATATATATATATATATATATATATATATATATATATATATATATATATATATATATATATATATATATATATATATATATATATATATATATATATATATATATATATATATATATATATATATATATATATATATATATATATATATATATATATATATATATATATATATATATATATATATATATATATATATATATATATATATATATATAATATAT
>SEYY01007775.1:77500-82500 GCA_009176605.1 Armadillidium nasatum
TATATATATATATATATATATATATATATATATATATATATATATATATATATATATATAAAGTCTGACATTAATTTTTCTCCCACTGTGTAGAATGAGGGGAAATAGAAGGTACGTCTATAGGAAAAGTTTGTAGTAATTTCTCTGTATGGTTCTTAGAGCTACGTGCTACCATTGGTACTATACTGCCCCCTGCTAAGTAGTTGTGAATTAAGTTCATGCATTACTATCTCTAAATTTAGGAGTAGATTAGAAGTCCTGACTACTTAAGAAGAGACTTCAAAATGGCAGTAGAGACTTTATTTCCCCTTTGGAGGGTAGAATTGTATCAAATTTATTATTTTTAAGGGCTAATTATTTTGTAATAGTGAAATGTTTGAACTAGTTTTTGAAAAAAAAAAAAATATTTTTAAAGTAGGAGTTTGTATTTTACTTTATTAAATATTAATTAAATGAATTTTAAATAATTTTTTTTTTAGTCATCAGTATTTTCTTTATGTTTTTTTATTTGTTTTTTGTTTTCTTTGTTTTTAATAAGAAAACATATTATGATCTCTCTTGAGTTCATTTTCTTCTCTATTTGTTTTTTTTTTTTTTTTATCAAAGCCTGCTTGTTTGATTTAAGACTGATAAAAAGTAGTAAATAAAGACTATAAAGAAAATATCAATTTGATAAAATATTAAATTTAAAAATAAAAAAAAAAAAAAAAAAAAAAAAAAAAAAAAAAAAAAAATATATATATATATATATATATATATATATATATATATATATATATATATATATATATATATATATATATATATATATATATATATATATATATATATATATATATATATATATATATATATATATATATATATATAATAAAATATTACTCTTACATATGTAACCAAACTATTACATGATATTACAAAATATTACTTCGTTGGATAATCCTCAAAAACCCTCATCTGTTTTTGTCAAGTTTCTTTCTGTAAAGTTTTGTTTACGTTTATTCTACAATTGCTTTAGTCTTAATTTTTGTTTTTATCTATCTAATTTTCACAGCGTAATTATGAACAGTTTAATAGATAAGAGTTTTAAGCCACACACCAGGAACATTCTATAGTGTACGGTAACTCAAGGAAATTCCGATGCAAGACAATTGTCAGTCAGCATAAAAAAATATTTAGCCAATTAGAGTTATTCTGTCAATAAAGATATTTTCTCTTCATATATGTAGAGATAAATAAGTTGATAGATAGATAGATAGATAGATAGATAGATAGATAGATAGATAGATAGATAGATAGATAGATAGAGAGAGAGACTTAATTGGCAGGATAATTCTAATTGGTTGTTTTTATCATATATATATATATATATATATATATATATATATATATATATATATATATATATATATATATATATTATATATATATATATATATATATATATATATATATATATATATATATATATATATATATATGCTGACTGGCAACTGTCGAGTATAGGAATTTCATGGAATAACTGTACCTTATATATTTGCTGTACAAGTCACATTTTTGTACTTTTTGGTCATAATTTTTGCCTTCAGTACCGTTAATATGTTCTAAACTATTTTCTACCGTAGTCTTTTAATATTGAGAAAATTCTTTAAGCTGATAGGAATGCATGATTATTATGAATAAATGTTACTCTCTTTTGAGGCATTTACTTTTATTCATTTATTTATCGTTCTTATTTGTAAATATTAATTTCCCTTTATTTGTATTTTGAATATTTTTTCTTTAAAAATTGAAAAAAAAAATTTTTTAACTCTTTGATAATTGAATCAGTTCTTAAGTATTGATGGAGTAGATTACTTAAAAGAGAATAAAATATATGATTGCGAGTTGTACTGGTGCCATAAAGGTTCTGGGTTTGATTCTTAGAAATAAACTCTAGTAAAGCTCCCCTCCTCATTTAGGGGCATAAGAATTTCGATTACAGTGTACTAAACCAGATGTTTTAGCAATGTGGACCAGTCCTTTACATACAGAAATGGTGGGTATAGGAGGTAGGGGGAGACCGAAAGGAAGTTGGATGATCGTGATCAAGGCGTTATTGAGGGACAGAGGGTTGAGCTGGGAGAAGGATATGCGGTTGACGGAGGATATTAGAGAGCAGACACTTCGTACAATAGTTACCTTCTTATATGATTATCTTTGATTATTTCAGATATCTCAAGAAAAAAATTAAATAGATTTTTAAATAGGAGCAATAACCATTTTCTGATCTCGCTTTCTATTTCAAATTTATTTTTATTTTTATTTAGTATATATATATATATATATATATATATATATATATATATATATATATATATATATATATATATATATATATATATATATATATATATATATATATATATATATATATATATATATATATATATATATATATATATATTCCAATATATTATTCATATAACAATATAACACTGGGGGTGGTGGACAAGGAATGGGGAACAGGAAAAAGGTATAGGGGTCTAAATATGAAGAACGAAAAAGAATTTGCAATCATATTAGTTGGCATTAATTCAATATAAAATCATAATTAAAAAGACGTTTGTTTTTTGGGGGGGTTTGATTTACGTTGCTATAGCGTTTGTGATGGTCCAGGGATCGATCCCTACAGAAAAGCTTTCTTTAGATGTTCTCCTAGATAAATGGATAGAACTTATGAGGTGTAAAAAAAGAAGAAAAAAAAAGCATTGTTCTTATATAAGGAAACGGTGAATTTATCTAGAAAATGTGTATAACTCCCAAGGCTCATACTAAATGTGGATAACTGCCAAAGCTTATACTAATTGTGGATAACTCCCAAGGCTCATCCTAAATGTGGATAACTCCCAAGGCTTATACTAAATTTGAAAACCTCCCAAGGCTCACACTAAATGTGAATAACTCCCAAAGCTAATACTGAATGTGGGAAAACTCCCAAGACTAATACTAAATGAGGATAACTTACAAACTCTCAATTTGGATACTTTTCTTCTCCCCAAAGGGAGTAACTTCCAGTTAGACTTAGATCTGGTTAGATTGGATGTTTATTTGGGCCCACAATAATCTTTTTAAAACTTTAATAAAAGAATCTTTTTTATTTCAAGCAAAACGTTTTTAGAATAAATTGAAGGGCCTGGGGGTAACACAGAGAGACTTGTGTTATAATATTCTTTTTCTTTTTTGAATTAGAATTTAAAACAAAATTTATTTCATTCAGTTTATTCACAAAAGATAAATTAAGTTTTTTAAAATTTATATGTAAGTACATAATGTACGACTTCTGTAAATTAATTTATCTCTCTCTCTCTCTCTCTCTCTCTCTCTCTCTCTCTCTCTCTCTCTCTCTCTCTCTCTCTCTCTCTCTCTCTTTCATTTCTGACTAAATTTGATGTTTTTTTTTAAAATTAAATATTTACTTTCTCTCTTTTATTCTTTTTTTAATATTTTCCTCTTCCTTTTCTATCATTTTTTCTCCTTTCCCGATCTTTTACTCTTTCAATATCTCTTCTCTCTTTCTCTCCCTTTTCTTTATCCCTCACTCTCTAATTTTCACTTCTATTTATTTCATTCTCTTTCTCTCAACCTTTGATATCAATTTGATTTTTAATTTTATTTTTCTTTCTATTTCTGAAGCCTCTTCAATTGATTCCTCATTTGTCATAAAAGCTGCTTCAAATCTAATCATATTAAATGGAAAAAACAGTTGTCAGAAATAATTCATTTAGCATTAATTTGCAGTTCTTTTACACAATTTTGCATTCATAAATGTATGCCAAAATTTGTTATCATGTTGTGAATATATACACATATGTGTAATATATAGTGTAAATTTATATATAAAGGTTTAAGCAAAGGGTAAAACTTTGATAACTTTTAGCAGTTAGTCCACTAAGAAATAAAATTAAGGGAAAACGAGACATAAGATCTACTGACCTCTGATGAGGTTTATAAAGCAGGATTTAAATTAGGAGTTTTCTCTAGAAAACTTGATGGGCTACCATGTTCTGGAAGTAAATTAATACTTTCTTTCGAATGAGTGTATTCACACAAGAGAGAAGCCTCGAGTTTTCACACTAGAGACTTCCAGTGTATATTGTGGAAAACTTCAAGACTTCAAGTATACATGCTGGAAAGTTCTTTATATTCTTGGTGCTTCTCTTTTGCGTGATCTTTATTTTAAAAAAAATCACATTACTTCTATTTCTAAACAAGCTTCTAAGAGGTTAGGTGTTCTGAGACGCCTTCAGAATTTCTTCATTCCACCCCAGTTGTGCTCTTTATAGGTGTGTTGCTCGCCCCTGTATGGAGTACGCATCACACATCTGGGGTGATTCCACCATGCAATTCTCCTTGAAAAGGTGGAGTCTAGGGATTTTCGTCCTATCAACTCTCCTGCTCTCACTAATTTTATCCATTCTTTTTCTGCCCGTGGAACTGTTGCGTCAGTCTCTCTATACTATCTCTATTACAACGGACCATGCTCTACCAATCTCTCCCATAGCATACCTTCTCCATTAAGAAGGGCTCGCGTGATACATCTTTCTACTCAGTCTCATCCTTTCTCTGTCCAACTCTCTGACCCCAGACTTAACCGCCATGCTTAATCTTACATGTATTCTACTGGTAAAGTCTGAGACACACTTCCTTTATTTATTTTCCCAACTTCCTTTGACTTACACTCTTTCAAACGCCGTGTATTTAACTTTAACTTGACAAGATCTCGGATGTTTCCCTAACTCTGGTGGAAATTTTATGAAGCCTCTGGTCTTTGCCCACTGTTGGAGATATAAAAAAAAATCACAATTGTTGTTTGCCGAAATTATGCAACTCATTAATGTTAATCAGGTGTAATTCAAAAGTCAGTTTTATGAAAATAGTTCCGATTTCCTACTCTATTCGTTTTATTTATTTTATATCCCAAAATTATTGACTATTTTAAATTTTTCGTCTATTTTAGC
>SEYY01007775.1:85000-87500 GCA_009176605.1 Armadillidium nasatum
GTATTTCAAATTAAAAAAGAAAAAGAAAGAATTTGATTTTTAACATTAAAAATTATCTTTTAAAAAGAATAATTTTATTTTTGTATTATCAAGAATAATAAATGAATTTTTTTACTTTTTATTCAGAAAAAAAGAAAAATGGGAAAAAATCGATAAATAAATAAAAATTATAAATAAATAAATAAAAATAAAAATTATGAATAATAAATAAATTTAAAATCACAGATTGTAAATAAAATAATTCTATTTAAAAAATGTCATTACTATGCCCATATATTAATTGGTTTTTTTATAATAATGACGATAATAATACTATTAACAATAATAATAATAATAGTTATAATAATAATATTAATAATAAGAATGATAATAATAATAATAATAATAATAATAATAATAATAATAATAATAATAATAATAATAATAATAATAATAATAATAATAATAATAATAATAATAATAATAATAATAATAATAATAATAATAATAATAATAATAATAATAATAATAATAATAATAATAATAATAATAATAATAATAATAGTCAATACTAATAATAAAATATTAATAATAATAATATACAGAGAAATAATAATAATAGTAATGATAATAATAACAATAATAACAATAAAAGCAATAAATGCTTTTACATGCAAACATTGCTGGATAGATAACCCGAGTTTTTCTCATTAAAACCTTCATTGAACAAAAATTTAATTAATTTTCGTTGTTATAGTGTTGTGTTGTATCATATCTTGTATCCCAAAAATGTATGTAGGTTTAAATAATTATTTACCTATTTAAATAATGTGTAAGTAGTTTCTCATCGTCATATCTCAAAAAGTCGTTGTGTGAGTGTCAGCTGCTGATTTCTGTATTCCTAGTTTTAATATCCTGTTTGACCAAACCACCATTCGATTCTCTTCCATCTATTTTTATCTCTCACCTCTCTTTCCTTAATTTTGAGATGAGACTTCTAGTTCCTTAAAATAACGAATATAAAATAGTCACTGAGATATCACCTATCACGTATATCTGTATCTTCAAACTCCATCATACCTCCCCAATGAAGCAAAAACATACTCTTTCATTCTCTTAAAAACCTTTATCCTTCCCATCAAATTATCTCTATATAGCTCTAAATTCATGCAATAAGTTAGTTCAATAGTCATTTATTTATTTTTAACCTATGAAACACACAAGCTCTTTCATTCTCTTAAAAAGCCTTATCCTTCCCAACAAATTATCTCTAGCTCTAAATTCATGCAATAAGTTCTACTTTTCCTTTTAGTCCAAGGGTCATATATTTATTTTCAATCTATGAAACACACAAAACAAGTTCTTTTCTTCTTCACATATTTCTCTTCATGCATTCAAAGAGTAAATACCTCCCATATTTAACCAATCGTCCATGAAAATTTCCTGTTATTCAGTGTACTCTCATGTTAATTTTATATTTTGTTAATTACTTTTAATATATGATATCTCTAAAATCATTTAACACACTATCGCCCTTTAGTTTGCTCATTCTATATTTCCATTCATGACTTTATAAACTTTTATAATGACTAGCAATCTTCTAGTCTTCTTAAATCCTTTAATTTCCCAGCACATATTAACCAAATAACTTTTTATGTGTCATCTTAAATTATTTTTTTTATTATTTTTTGGAGCAAATTTCGTATCTTTATGTCTTAGATAACATCCTTTCGGTACATTTTATCGTTTCCTAGAAAAGTAAGGTGTTAAAATGCTTTATTTTCTTTTGAAAGTATTCTACCTTTCTTTCAATTATTTTTTTGCTTTTCTTTTTAACTTTTCTTTCTTAATTATTCATTCTTTATCTATTATCAATTCTTTATCTATTCCTCAATTATTACTTATTATATTCCTCAGAATCTATTTTTGACTAAACACCTTTAAGTACTTAAAAAATAAAAACAAAAATTACTTTTCGCTATCACCATCACTATCTCTAAACATCACCATTAACTACTCATTAACTTTAACAGTTATTTTAAGTCATTTCAATTCTTCTTTTGTTTTTTTTCAACTCATCATACTAACATTCACCTAAAAAAAATTCTACTTATTCTCTATATAGATGATGCCTTTTTTCATAGCAATCTCCTTGGTCAATTACCATAAGAATAAATACAAAAGAAAATTTTTATTAAAGACTAAAAATACAAGATTAAAGTTATTTCTTATGGAACTGGCGGGTATATACATTCTGTTACAAAAGGTCAAATCTGGGCTAGATATTGGTGACGGCGGGGTTCAATACAATATCTATATCCTTCAGACTTGATCGATGCTTTGTTTTAATAGATTCACAAAACTTCTCTTGACCCTCTTTGGGGTTAAGACCACCCCCGTTGAGAAGCTCTGCTCTAGATTATACAAGTTCCTTGAACAATATTTAAATTTGGTATTTCTAAAATCATTTTCTGTCTTCTCTACATTAATTTCACAATTACCTTTGTTGTTGCGTATATTG
>SEYY01007775.1:112500-115000 GCA_009176605.1 Armadillidium nasatum
AATAATAATAATAATAATAATAATAATAATAATAATAATAATAATAATAATAATAATAATAATAATAATAATAATAATAATAATAATAATAATAATAATTAATAATTAATAATCAAAATTTTTCTTCTTTTAAAATGTTTCAATTATTATTAAAAATTACTGTGTTTAAATTTAAATTTATATTTTTCTTTAAAAAATGCTGTTTGAAATTCGAGAGAGAGAGAGAGAGAGAGAGAGAGAGAGAGAGAGAGAGAGAGAGAGAGAGAGAGAGAGAGAGAGAGAGAGAGAGAGAGAGAGAGAGAGAGAGAGAGAGAGAGAGAAACATAGAGATTGAATTATCAAAATAGAGACGGGAATGAAAGGAGAAAGAGGAAAAGAATGAGATTGGGAGAGAAATAGAAAAAGATGAGAAGAGAGAGAGAGAGTTGAGAATTAATGGAGATAGAGAAGAGAATCTGAAAGGGAAAGAGAAAGGGTCAGATTTAAAGATAAAGGTGTGAAAAAGAAAGACAGAATTAGAGAGAAAATAAAATTTTTCTTTCTACATCAATTTTTCCAGAAACTGAATTGTTAGAATTTTATTTCCCTGTCACTACTGAATTTCCACTTCTTAAGCATCTCTTTTTTTCCATTTTAAATTTTCGTTCCTTTATTTTTAGCTTTTCTTTTGCACATTTGCTAAGTGGAATGTCTGTTATTTGGGCTACCGTACGATTGATATTAATGCTTATTGACTATTTTTTTCTTCGCCTTTTCAAATATCTACCAAAACTTGCGAAAAACGTTCAGCAGAGGAAAGCAGGTTATTTTCCTTCTACTAAAAACCGATTCCTTAAAATTTAAGCACTAAATGAGTTCAGTTAGTGATAGCTTCTCAAAAGTCAATGGTGAGAATGGAAAAAGAGTCAAACAGCTTATTTCATAAATGCTGAAACGTGTTGATATATATATATATATATATATATATATATATATATATATATATATATATATATATATATATATATATATATATATATATATATATATATATATATATATATATATATATATATATATATATATATATATATATATATATATACGTTTCCACTACTTACGGGCAGGACCTTTTTCAAGGAGGGGTATAATTTTGTCCTCAAAGGCGTCCACCTGTTCTCCATTATTGTCATATACCCTTGGAATCTTCTCCAAAAAAAATTTCTGAGCTCTGAGAAATATTTCATGGAGTATTATTGCAATTACATTTGAAAAATTCTGAGGTAAATCGTCACAATATTCTTGCTCGCACCATAAACATAAATTTTACATTAACCCATTGCCGTGAAGTCTGGAGAATATGCTGGTCAGGCAATGACTGCTTCAAATCCAGTTCCTTCCAATTTTTTTTATAAGTTTTGAACTGACATTCACAGCAAAGCGAAATAGAACTCTATCAAACTAGAAGTATTCTGTGAACAGGATTTGAGGTGGAAGATTGTCATCTGCGTAGTTTCTCTTCATACTTAAAAAGAAGAAACATGTTATGATTGTGGAAATAAGAGATATACAACCCTGGTGCCACTTGCGCTGTCACTCAGCACCTGACATTTTTTTTCATGTTCTTGGAAGATATGTTGGTTCTCGGTGCCTTTGAAAACAACAACTGTGTTAAACTGCTAATGTTAGATTACATTAGTTTCGCTTCCATAAAATATGGCAATCATCTGCAGTTGAGTCAGTTTCTACAAATTGTAGAAAATGAGATAAATAGTTAATCTATAAAGCTGGTCACAGTTGTAATATTTTCATCGTTGGCGAATCATTATGAACGACTGGAAAATCTCCATCAATACAGCGAACTCCATTCTTGTTTCAAAGACAATCTTGCTGCCATTCCACTTAAACGCAAATATATACATGTCTTGCATCTCCATTTAAGTTAAAAAAAAATTGGAATCATATAATATATATATATATATATATATATATATATATATATATATATATATATATAATATATATATATATATATATATATATATATATATATATATATATATATATATATATTATATATATATATATATATATATATATATATATATATATTATATATATATATATATATATATATATATATATATATATATATATATATATATATATATATATATATATATATATATATATATATTATATATATATATATATATATATATATATATATATATATATATATATATATATATATATCAGTGTGTGTGTGTGTGTTTGCATATGTGTATGTGTGTGTAGTTTGTTTCACACGGCAAAATTTGAGGAGTGACTTCCTAATATTCAGTAATTCGACTAATGTAAATCTAAATGAAACTATCCAGTTTGTGGCAACATTTGAAATATAAGAAGAATGCCAGAAATCTGGAAACTCAATCTCGGATTCTGTCAGTGATTCCAGCAGCATTGCAGTTCCGATACTTAGATATATTTAAAGATGAGACACAATTCACAAGAAGTGAAA
>SEYY01007775.1:120000-122500 GCA_009176605.1 Armadillidium nasatum
TATATATATATATATATATATATATTATATATATATATATATATAATATATATATATATATATATATATATATATATATATATATATATATATATATGCAGTGTGTATATACAGTATTTTTTTCTTTCATTTGTTCATTACTGAATATAAATTCTAAAACTATTTATTTATTTGATCAGGACGCAGTGGAAGCAAAACATCCTTAGGAGACAGTGAGTTTCGACGTGCCTCGTCTCCAGAGAGGAAAAAGTCTATTTTGAAACACCGTGACCCAGAAGCTGAACAGTTGCTTCCCCAAAGTTTATTAGCACCATCAGAAGACCGTCCTAAAAAACCTCGTGCCCTTCCTGTCAAATTCGTCGGTTTAGATGACAAGGACGACGATGAAACAAGGTCAAGACCTCGTCGAGTTTTGCCCCGTTCTCCAATGCCGCTTAATAGGGACAGAGCACCTCTTGCAGACTTTCTCGCCGATTTTGGGGGTCAAGAAAAGGCAGTACATGATGAATTAACTCCTGAAAATCTACTGAAAGATAACTACGAAATTCCACCTAGCGTGGATAACAGTAATAATATAAATAAATATAAGTGTACTCATATCGGTTGCTCGAATACTAGAACTATTCCGTCAGACTCCAAGAGCTTTCAAAACCGCACGCCCAAGTGCGTTTGTGGTTTCACTATGATGCCTGTTGCAACTACACCCATTAACATTTTGGTACCCACTCCGCCCACTATCGTTACCGCTGGAGGGACCGCTCGTGAAAATCGTCTTTTATCAGACGAATTAAACAATGGTCCAACACCTGTGAAGGAAATTGAGGACCTGCTCTTTGTCGATCAAAATAGCCCTTCAGAAGAAACCCGCCTTTTAGGTGGTCCAAGTCCTCTTCATAAAGGTCCAAGGCTCAACTCTTAACAGTAAGTTCAAATTTACTTTAAGTACTTCACCATAAAGTACAATGTGTGAGTTTTTACAACTTTCATATATATATATATATATATATATATATATATATATATATATATATATATATATATATTATATATATATATATATATATATATATATATATATATATATTATATATATATATATATATATATATATATATATATATAATATATATATATATATATATATATATATATATATATATATATATATATATATATATATATATTATATATTATATATATATATATATATATATATATATAATATATATATATATATATATATATATATATATATATATATATATATATTATATATATATATATATATATATATATATATATTAATGTAGTAATTACAAAATAGAGGAAAATTTACTTATCCTATTTTTTTTGCTTTTCAGGTCTCCATCCAAATATTTTCTCAACTCCTCTTTTCCTTTCATCCTTAACAATGAAACCTGAATGAAAAGTGCAAGGAATTATTACTCCAATCCGTACAGCAACCTAACACCATTTCGATCAGCGAAGTAGAACCAATAATATAAGCAAAAGTGTGATCAGTTCATTTGCTTTCTTTTATTTGACGCCTCATCATAAATAAAGGATACTGAAGAATAAAAATAAAAACGTATTTTTTTTTTTTTTTTTCAGAATTTTTCTAACTATAAAATAATAATAATAATAAAAAAGATAGAAGTGTTTATGTTTCATATAAAATTTTAAGTGTTTTTCTAGGAGAAAGAAGTCTTAGATTAATATATTTATATATATTTATAAAGCACACTAATTTTTATACAGTACAGTAAATATTATATTAGTTAATAATATTCGTAAAAAAAGAAACACGGTCTTAAAAGCCGTAGCCTTTTTCGCCTGTTTTTAGCAGCAAATATCTTTTTATTTTGTCTCCTTTTAAATAAGTAATAAAAACTATGGTGGAATGGAAGATACAAATTTGGTTTAACGGAAAAATACTAAGAAGGAAGAATATTAAAAACCGTTTTGATACAAGGATAAAAAGAAGATTAAAAAAACGTTTTGAAACAAGGAGAAAAGAAGAATTAAAACCTTATTATTAATAACCAGAAGTACAAACTTTTGAAAAAAGAAAATGTACTTTTAAATGCTGTACAAGTTGGTAAACCTGTCTTATAAGCTAATTTGTTACTGTATCTTTGTCTTGTTTTGGTCACAAGTGCTAGAGAAATAATCAAAGATATATTTAAAAGAAAATATAACCCTAGAACGCTTACATATTTTAATTCTATATTATAAATTTAGATAATTACTGGTCGTTTACTATTTATACGTTAAGGTACAACAACATTGTTGTGCCCCTTCCAAACTTGAATACTGAATTCTTGTTGTGACGTTGGTTGGTTGTTGTTGAACATAAAAGGCAATAATAGTAATAAATAGTAACTTAGGTCTCGCAAAAATGAAAAAAAAAAAAAAGCTTCGACATCAAATTAAAAAATTGAATCCTGATCAATAAATGTAAAAAATTAAAGAGAGAAAAAGAAAAAAAAAGAGTGAAAAA
>SEYY01007775.1:130000-135000 GCA_009176605.1 Armadillidium nasatum
TATCTTTTTTTTTTTTTTTAATGTAATTCTGTTATACATTCATGAATTTCAAGTGAGATAGCTTTTATTCAAATTGTTTGTCCGAAGTAAAAAAAAATAAAAATTACAATTAGTGTTTAAATGTTTAAATTATTATATTTTATACTTATCTAATTTTCTTTATGGAATCCTTTATGAGAAAACATCAAAATTCCTTGGACATCTACCAAGGTAAGAGAACTTTCAAATTATTGTTCTGAGCAAAAGGTATATTTCAAATGAAAAAGAATAATGGAACAGTGAATGCCTTAATCTTACATGTGATAGAGTACATGTAGGAATATGTTTAGGATTTAAGTCTAGGACTAGAGAGTTGAAAAGAGAAATGATGAGTTTATGAGAAAAGACAACTCACCCAAAATCTCACTTCAGTGGAAGAAATAGGCTTAAGGCTTTTATTGTATGAGAACAATGTAAGAAAATAATAGTCTGTTGGTGTAAAAAGAATGGTGTTAGTATGTATGAGTGAATCGATTAGAGCAACAACTGTAGATTCTAACCTACAAAAAAGCTCTATATGAGCAAAAATATTCAAGATGGGTAGGAGTATTTCACAAAAGGACCGACAACAATGTAATCTTCCCAAAACTTGGAAGAAGTTACCGAGAGTGTCTTGGAAATGATCTTTTTTGACATCACTCCTATTATTATTAGGTAAGATTTAATATCTAAGATTTTGGTCTGTGACTCGTACAAGATTCGGAATCTTATTCATTCTTATCTCTACGATACGTAACTTTTTTAAATCATAACAACCTGTTTACAGCCTTAAGAATGTGTGAAGATATGCCACATCCAGATGAATAAAGATTGAAAAAGACTTCTTGAAATTGTATCTACATTATACATAAGTAACAACAATATTAATTTCTATTCTTTAAAGTTCAAATTCTGTTTTAAAGACGCTCTTAACCATATAATATTATAGGATTTTAAAATATAAAAGAAACTCGTGTCTTTTACATTAGAAAAAGAAGTAAGAGAGTGTTACGAGCGTAAAGTTATGGAGGAGACCCTTTTGAAAATAAAGATAATATAATTAACACTAAATGACCGTTTAGGAAGAAAGAAATCTGTTAAAAAAAAAATAAAACTTTTCCATTTATTGGAAGGAAAACTATTATTTTATAATTTTAATAAACTTTTATATTAGAAAACTGTAAAGTAGATAGTTAAATTAATTTCATAATAAATATAGGAACCACTATCCATCGGAGTTCTTATTTTCAGGTGAATCAATTCTAAATATGGTTTATAGACCTTCATTCAAGTAGGCAGACATCAAGAGAATGATAATATGATTATAAAACCTCCTGGTGTAGAGCTCTTATTAGACACGAAGAATGGAATTTTCAAGGAGAGGAAACGTATTCGCTCAAGATAGTCAAGTTAAATATGTCTTGCCGCACAAAATTTCATGGGTTAAAAATCCTAAACATTAAACTTCCTCCTTTTTATTCAGAACCTTTAAATTTCATTCAAGTATATTTATAAAAGCAAATATTTGAGAGAACATTTATTTTCAAGGATATTTTTTGACTGCTTTTATTTCCCTGGGACAGAAGAGTTTCGGTCCTGTATAAATAACTAGAATTTGACTTTAAGTTCAAAGAGAAAAGAAGATTAATAAGTTATCAGAATTAAATTAATATAACTCATTTTAACGCAAAAATATACTTTATCAGGATTAGACTCTTACACTAGCTACAGAGTCGTGTAGGAATTTCACACATTTTAGGCATATTCAGGGTTTTAGAATTATCAAAAGAATGAACGCGCACACACACACAGACACACACACACACACTCATATATATATATATATATATATATATATATATATATATATATATATATATATATAATATAATATATATAATATATATATATATATATATATATATATATATATATATATATATATATATATATATATATATATATATATATATATATATATATATATATATATATATATATATATATATATATATATATATATATATATATATATATATATATATATATATATATATATATATATATATATATATATATATATATATATATATATATATATATATATATATATATATATATATATATATATATATATATATATATATATATATATATATATATATATATATATATATATATATATATATATATATATATATATATATATATAGTTTGTGTGTGTTTTTTTATAATGAAATAAAAATAAAAATAAAAAAGTTAAGTATTATTGCTCATGAGATTTGAAAACAAATTTCATATTTTATTTATTTATTAATTTATTTTATATTTTTTAATTTATTTATTTATTTATTTTTATTTATTTAACAGTTTCTGAACATACGAATTTGTAATAAAAGAGCACAGTTTGAAATACGACTGAAACTATTATGGTTTTGACTATGAAAATGAATATAACGTCTAATTTACTTAAAAACATTGATCCAATCTCTAAATTTTATCTCTTGATCTCAGATTGAATCTGTAAATCATTATTGAATATCCACATACGAGAAATAAGATCCTGGTAAAGTATTAAAATAGAGATTTGTTTCAAATGCTTTCATTCTTTTTAGGTAAATGGTACAGATTTAGAACGGGCATGTCAGATCGAGAAAAGCCTCTGCAAAGTATTAACCGTCACTATATTTATATCAAATGTTTTCATTCTTTTTAGGTAAATTTTACAGATTTTAGAAGGTCCATTTGAGATCGACAAAAGCCTCTGCAAACAAAAATAAAGATAATACTGAAAAGGGTGTAGAATATCATAAAGAATAATACTGATGCCCGAACCTTTTGAATTCAGAAAATCTTTTCGAATGAAAGTCAGCATTTAAAAAAAAACAAAACAAAGTTTAAAATAGTACTAATAAAAAAAAAACAATAATACTAATATGAAAAAATAGAAAAATTAAAATAATAAAAACAAATCTAATAATAATAATAATAATAATAATAATAATAATAATAGCATTAATAATAATAATAATAATAATAACAATAATAATAATTGTAATAATAATTGTAATAATAAAAATAGTAATAAAAATAGTAATAATAATTTTAATAATAATAATAATAATAATAATAATAATAATAATAATAATAATAATAATAATAATAATAATAATAATAATAATAACAATAATAATAATAATAACAACAATAATAATAAAATTATAACGATAACTTGGTGATAATGCCTTGATGGGACCTCGTTCGCTTAAAGTAGTATTAAATCACACTAAATTTTTTTTTTTTTTTTTACCTCTGATGGGCAAAGGCCAGAGGCCTACTAAAATTCCATCAGAGTTAGGGGAAAGACGGAAGCCCGGTCAAATTAAAGGCCAACGTGAGGATAGATTAGCCGTAAACGTCGAATTTTCGTTGTTCTTAGTCACAACATGTGATGGTTCGACCCCGGAAGAGAAAGCATTCTTTATCATCTTGTAAGTGTTCTTTGTTTTCCAATAATAATTATAAAAATAATAATAATAAAAATAATAATAATAAAAATAATAATAATAATAATAATAATAATAATAATAATAATAATAATAATAATAATAATAATAATAATAATAATAATAATAATAATAACTGGAATAAAAAAATAACAAGAACTAGAACAAAAATATAATAATATAAAGGGAAGGTTAATTACTGATAACAACTTCTACGTATCAGAAAGTTATATTACAAAATTGAGAGCTAAAAAAATAAGTATTTTGGGCTTTTGGAAATGAAAGGGTAGGAAGATCAGAATATATATATATATATATATATATATATATATATATATATATATATATATATATATATAATATATATATATATATATATATATATATATATATATATATATATATATATATATATAATATATATATATATATAATATAGTAATAAAAGCAATAATAATAGTAATATAATAATTATAATAAAAATAATAATAATTAAATAAATAATGGTAATAATAATCATAGTAAAAATAATAACAGTAATAATAATAAAAATAACAATAATGATAATAATTATAATAATAAAAATAATATTAATAATAATTAATAATAATAATAATAATAATAATAATAATAATAATAATAATAATAATAATAATAATAATAATAATAATAATAATAATAATAACTGGTGAAGAAATATACAAATTGGCAACACTTGTCTAAATTGAACTTTGGCAATTCTAAATAGTAATTATGTTTGTTTAATTAAAGAAGTTACACTTCAAGCAAAATAATTTACTTCTGAAATGTTACACGATTGATTAAATGCAAGTAGTAGTAGTAGTAGTAATAATAATAATAATAATAATAATAATAATAATAATAATAATAATAATAATAATAAACATTATAATAAAATACTTAACTCCAAAAATTACTATTATTAATAATTTTATTATTATTATTATTATTATTACTATTATTATTATTATATAATTTTTATCATTATTATTATTATTATCATCATTATTTTTATCATTATTATTTTTAATATTATCATTATTATCATTACTATTATAAAATCATTATTATTCTTATTATTACTATTATTATAGAATGTGACGTTTTTACAACTATGAACTGGTAATGGAATGCGTCGGAGACACGTAAACTCTCTTACATCAATTTTTGATGCCTAGTTTTCTTTTAAATCGCTCCGTCTCAACATTTATTGATACAGCAAACTCTGTCGTTTTCTTTCAATTGTTGGGTTGCTCTAGGCTCTGTTTCATCTTCCATTCTTACATTTATGTTCCTTAAGGGAAGAATGAGACCTACCTGTGTATTTTTTGGATCAACTTTAAAAGAAGAAAAACTCTTGTAGCCTAAGCGGACTTCTCAGATTTCTTAAAAATAGTGTTTGTAACCGTTGTCTGTGAGATTTTAAAGATTGTTAACTTTTCATTCAGAAGGAGA
>SEYY01007775.1:142500-145000 GCA_009176605.1 Armadillidium nasatum
CAAATTGATCAACAGATCCTAATAGCAAAAATTGTTCAACACTTGTTCAAATTATTGAAACAACTTATTTTTCCAAACTGAAATAATCGAAAAAAAAGAAATGTCAATCTTTACGATAGGTTAAATGTCAATAACCGATGTAAATTTTCGTGTAAATGAGAATATATATATATATATATATATATATATATATATATATATATATATATATATATATATATATATATATATATATATATATATATATATATATATATATATATATATATATATATATATATATATATATATATATATATATATATATATATATATATATATATATATATATATATATATATATATATATATATATATATATATATATATATATATATATATATATATATATTATATATATATATATATATATATATATATATATATATATATATATATATATATATATATATATATATATATATATATATATATATATATATATATATATATATATATATATATATATATATATATATATATATATATATATATATATATATATATATATATATATATATATATATATATATATATATATATATATATATATTATATATATATATATATATATATATATATATATATATATATATATATATATATATATATATATATATATATATATATATATATATATATATATATATATATATATATATATATATATATATATATATATATATATATATATATATATATATATATATATATATATATATATATATATATATATATATATATATATATATATATATATATATATATATATATATATATATATATATATATATATATATATATATATATATATATATATATATATATATATATATATATATATATATATATATATATATATATATATATATATATATATATATATATAATATATATATATATATATATATATATATATATATATATATATATATATATATATATATATATATATATATATATATATATATATATATATATATATTATATATATATATATATATATATATATATATATATATATATATATATATATATATATATATATATATATATATATATATATATATATATATATATATATATATATATATATATACGAAGTAATAGTAACAGCAAAAGCTGCAGAAAAAACAGAAGCACATACAAAGTAATAGTAGAATTACAATTATAAAACAAATCCTAAAACATTTCCAGTCTGTCTCAATTTAAAAAGAGATTTTACACTGATAAGCATTATTTAATCCTAACTTGGAATCGACATCATGTTAATCTTTCCCCTGGAAGCAATTCTTTTGGCATTAAATTCAAAATCAGGTTTCAATTAAAGACAAGGAAAACTGAAAATATAATGGGTTTCAATGAATATTTTTAGTTCCCACTTAGAAGTTGCATGAAGAGGGTGCTACTCGAGCAGAAGAACACGAAAGGTAAATTAAAAGACATAAAACTTTCGCTGAAATATCCGATTATTCCTAATTATTATTATTAGTAATTATTATTATTATTATTATCTATATCATTATTATTATTGAAAATTACTATTATTAATATCAGTAATATCAATGGATGGTGAGATGTAGTAGTATTTTACTATTACTACTATTATTTTTATTTTAGTATTTTTATTCCATATGTAATTATTATTATCATAAATATGCATAAACATACATAATCAGAATAATAATGATGGTAAAAGTAATAATCATTATCATTATTACTATTATTATTATTATTATTATTATTATTATTATTATTTTATTATTATTATTTTATTATTTTATTTATTTTTTTTTTTATTTTTTTTTTTTTTATTTATTATTATTATTATTAGTATTATTAAAATTATCATTATTATTATTAGTATTATTATTAGTATCATCATATTAGTATCATTATCTTTGTTATTATAATTACCTATTATTATTATTATTTTTACTAGTATTATTATTATTATTAGTAGTAGTAGTAGTAGTAGTATTGTATTACTATTATAAGAGTAAATATTATTATTATTATTATTATTATTATTATTATTATTATTATTATTATTATTATTATTATTACATTTCTTAATATTATTGCCCCTTCTTGAAAAGGGCTCTGCCCGTGAGCGGAGGCGAACTTAAAAAAAAATTATTAATTGTCATATTTATTATTAGTATTATTATAATAAATGATACCATAATTAAAGTTTCTGTTATTGTTACTAACATAATAAGCACTATAATAAATATTGTTAGAGTTTTGTTACTTTTATAGCAACTTATGATAACAATGTATTTTTAAATAAAGTAAAATATTATATGCTAAACAGTGGGGCTCAACGGAAACCACAGTTTTCAGTTAGCAGCTACTTTTCAGAGAACTAGACAATCCCAATATTATTATTATTATTATTATTATTTTTATTATTATTATTATTATTATTATTATTATTATTATTATCATTATTATTATT